>JBBPSY010000052.1:6093-26269 GCA_038093855.1 Rugiboletus extremiorientalis
TACAGCCTCGTTGTATTCTGGCTGATATGAAGCATGTACAGCCCCAGGTCTCTATCTTGTGCGTCGCACCACACCCGAGATGACCGTGCTGATGCACCCCACAGTCACCATCCGGCGTCCCCCCCGTCCGTGAAGGCACTCGCAATGCTGCGCGCATCGCTTTCCGCGCCATATCCGCCTACGACGCCCGACGCCCCCCCGCTCGAGTTCAACCTCGAGGTCATCGAGTCCAGGCCGCCTACACCCGACCAATTGCGCACGATCCTCTCATATCTGAGTCCCAAAGGCGCTACGGCAGCGACACCGGCCTACACGGCCTTTTTGTCCTCCCATCCCGCCGCGCCAGGGTCGGGGGAACAGCCTCAGACCGCCACTGGCGTCTCGGAGCTCGGCGCGCAGAATCCGAACGCGCTCAAGTGGCCGGTCGTCGTCGATTGGAACAGTGGGCGGGCGAGTGTCGGGGACGTGGACGGTGTCGCAAAGTTGCTGGAGGCGCTCAGACAGCGCAGAGATGGCGAGGTGAACGACCAGGACGTCGTCGAACCCAAGGGGTGGTTTTGGTAAGTTCCGCAGGTCCGTTCGTTCGTGCTAGCGTACAGTAGTTGTAAGGTGACACGTGTGAGTGTACGATTCTAATCAGCGCAGTGTTTATTAGTTTACAGTAAGGCAAGCGCCCGTGTCCCTCGGACGACCCTGGGGGTTTCCCCTACGCTCGTGCAGAGAGAACGAGATGCTTGGACAAGTCCATGACACATACAGCGACAGAGTCGATGGATAAGGTGAATAGATTATCAAGGAATATGATCGTGCTCAACATGCCCCCCTGCCTCGTCTAGGACGCCCCACGCTGCCTCCCAAGTCGCTTTCCGATGTTGTTTTGCCCGCTTGCCAAAGTACTGGTGCTCGTCGGCGCAAGCGAGGTGGCGACCCCTGCGCCTCTGCTACTTCCAGTTGGACCGCCAATACCCTGACTACCCACGGTCGCTGCCGAGTCCGTCGCCGGAGTCACGGTAGAGGTAGATCCGGACGAGAGTGTGTCGGACGCGCTGGAAGCGGAAGCGGAAGTGCTCGTGGATTTGGTTCCGGTCGTGTCCACATTGTTACTGCTATTCTTCTTCACTGTCCCACCCACTGCGCCACCCACCACAGCGCCGACGAGGAGGAGGAGGAGGATGACGATGGTGATGATCCCGTTACGACTGCGCCAAAAAGACGTGCGGGGCTTTGGCGGTATGGCTGCGTGTGGAGAACCAAACTTGTCTCCGGAACCAGCCTCTGCGAGGCCCGGCGCCAACAAGGGCACGGTCACTGGCGGCCGCTGGGGTGTTTGTGGGACTGGGCTACGCACGGACGGTGTCCGTCGGGGTGGCTGTTCGAGGAGGTCGACATTGTACCCTTCCTATGTGAGATCGGGGAATCGCGAGCGTCAGTCGAAGGGGCTGTCGCGAGGCTGTGTTGCGCTGCTCACCTGCAACTGCGCGCGGGTGGCCTTTGGTGCGGCATCGAGCAAGTTCTGGTCGTAGGACGACATTGGCTTCTGACTGGGCCCTCACGCTCGTGGTAAACGGGAAGGAGAGCGACGTGGGGTACCGCAGACGGGTTAAGCGCTCACCACACGGCCCTAACAGCCCCCTGCGTGCCTGACCACATCCCAAGGTCATTCACACTGTGCATGTGAACACGCGGACACGGGCGCATCAAAACGTGTCCTCGTCGACCCCGTCGCCCGTCACCACCTGCGCGCGCCCGCCGTCGGGAGAAGGAAAGGAAAGGAAAAAAAATGGCGCAGAGGGGACTCGATCGGCGGGATTCCCACGCTGGGTTGTCGTCCTCGCTTCCGCCCAACACGTTTCTTTCTCCCCAACGTCGCTCCATCGTCCTCCACGGCGCGGACGGTCTGCAACACTGCATTGTGCGTATCCGACGTGGCTGTATGCGTGTCGATAGCTCATCTCAGCCTAGTCCTGTCCACTGATCCACGCGACCTCGTGGGCGTGCTTGTCGCGCCATGCCTTCATTTCTGAACAAGGTCTTCGGTTATAAGAAGAGTGACGACAGGGAGGCTGCGCGGCCGACGCGCCAGGCTGTTGATGGTACCTTGCTCGACGGCAAGTACGAAGCCGTCCCCCCCGTCCTCTCTCCATCCGCTTCCACCTTCCCCGAAGCGCAGCAGGCCAGGGACTCTGACCGCGAAGGCGGATTTTCTCTTTTCAAGCCCAAGTCCCGTGGGGTCTTCCAGAAGTCTTCTCAGAAGCGCCCCGAGGCCACCCCACACTTGACTCTCCAGCTTCCCGGTCTCAAGGAAGGCTCGGATTCGCGTGCGCTTGGTGCCGTCTTCGAAGCGGATCCCGACTCACAGACGATCCTCGATGACGCCGTCATCGCCGCGAAACGTCTCAGTCCTTTGGAAACCCTCATCCTCGTCCGGGCGTGCGCACAGGCCATCACCGAACGTGGTATGCTCCTATGCTGTTTTGTACACCTTCTTCGCTCACCATGCCAAATCAGGCTTGGAGACGCTTGGAATCATGCATTCGCATTGGTTCTCTGCATCCCCCAACGTCCAGCGCAAACTTATTTCCCTCTTCATCCGCTCTTTAACTCCTCAAAGCCGAATAACTACATTCTCTCCAACACCTACTCATCCCGCCTCCGCTTTTGAAAACGAGCTTCATTTTACGCGTTCCCCTCACGACGTTGCTGCCGTCCTTCGCTGGGGCCTCCGCCATCTCTCACTCGAGAATGACCATTTCGGTAAAGACAACGTCGAATGGGCGTGGTA
The DNA here is from genome assembly GCA_038093855.1 of Rugiboletus extremiorientalis. Lineage (NCBI taxonomy): Eukaryota > Fungi > Basidiomycota > Agaricomycetes > Boletales > Boletaceae > Rugiboletus > Rugiboletus extremiorientalis. The sequence continues at coordinate 8,876 of JBBPSY010000052.1, forward strand.
CAATGCTTTTTTCCACGCGGAGCGTAATGCGTCATATCCTCCCAAAGCGTTCTCCGAACTGTTGTTGCCTCAATTGCCTGCACCTCATGTCGAGTTGCTGACCGTGATGCTTAACCTCGTATCCTCCCTCGCGTCCCATGCAGAATCAAACAGCATTTCTGGTAGCAAACTTTCAAAGTTTTTGGGTATCTGGCTTCTTCTAGCTACTCGAGCCGAACAGTCTGATGATTGGAACCGGTTTTATGCTCGATGGGAGCATGCCGGCCGCATTCTGGAACATCTGTTCCTCGCACGCTTGAGGTGAGCCTGGGTGACGTGTTGATGGCATATTGGCTAATAATGCTACAGGGAGGAATCGCTTGTGCAGCGTTTGCCTACTCGGCTTCAGGAACTGGTCAAGTATTATCCGTACACCCAAGGTTCTCTCGCCACAGAAGAGGAACTTTTGCCACGACCCCGCTTTTCTACCCGTCAATATGATGCCCTGTTCGTCCGCGTTGAGACTCTGCTGGTGCACAATTCGGAACAGCCAAAGCAGCACCCGATCCAGCTCTTTCTTGAAGCCTTCCAACTTCCTACCGAAAACCTTCCCGGAGGCGAACATGTAGCGTTATGGAATATCCTGAAGGCCACAGTTTCTGAAGGGGCGACGTCACCCGACGCAGACGGGTTTCAGTTTACTCGCATCCTTGCTGATGAAACCATCCATTTGTTGTCCTTGATTCCCGCTGATAACAATGTTCCGGCAACGCCCACACTATTTGCCTCGCCCGTCACCAAAGTAGTGTCTCGCAAACGTTCCTCCTCACTCACCAAGGTCCTTGAACGCACACCTGTATCCCCCACTTCACCATCTTCGCCTGTCATTTCAGATTGGACACAGTTTTCTCTGAGTGGATTTGGTGACGCGCCAACCACACAGCCTCTGGTTGCTCTCTTGGACCAGGACGACGACGTTGAGGTAACGCAACCCAGGATTTCTCGCAAGTCTAGTCGCCGTGGCAAGTCGCGTTCCCGTAGACGACGTTCTGAAGATCACGAGCCCCTGAGCAACCCACCATCGTCCCAGTCCAAACGCGAGCCATCCATTGTCGAGACCAAACTTGCCTCGGTACACGGGATCCAGATTGACGAAGCCTTCATCGACTTTTGGAGTGACGCTATCCTCGATCCTATTTCTGCTGATTGGCCCACATTCGTTGTTTGTGGTCTGAAGCCAGTACCGGGTGCCGAACTGCCCATCCACTGGCTTGTTATTGAACAAGCATACAGTCGCCAGCAACCTTCCCGCGATCCATCACCAGATGGACGCAGAGGTCGTTCTCCCCGTCCTTCGTTCAAGTCCGATATCTCAGGATTTCGTATCAACTCGGTGTTCTCATCTGCTCGCAAACGTTTCAGCGTCTTCAGCAAATCGGCTACCGACTTGGACCCCAAGAAGTCAGGTGGGAAAACTCCAGTTGCGGGGGAATTCGGAGAGGCTCTCCTTGAGGAAGAGCCTACGTTTCCACCTGTCTCTGCCATCCAGGTGGACCATCATGTCGATGGGAATGGAGCTGTCAGAACTACTGTCACCAGTGGCGCGATAGCCAACGTTGCCGATCAGCCGAAAGCAGATGCATTCGCCACCGCGCCTATCGCTGGCATTTCGCTCACAGATCCAGTACCGGTATTCAAGGTGAGGACTTATCTTGAATTGCAAGTCCAAATATTGATTTCTCCCAGGAGGAATCTGACTCCGTGCAGGCGGCGAAGGTACCCTCAGTTGAGTCTACCCCACAATCTGGGGGGAGCTATGATGGCTTGTCCGTGCTGCCACGCTTGTCTGTCAGACCATCAGAAGGGGCTGTTTCTGTCGAGCAAGGTTCGCCGCGGACCCTTGATGTCGTTGGCCCAAAGATTAACATAGCCGATCCAGCTGCGAGGATCGCTCCACTGGCAGCGGATGCGCTTGACTTACGGTCTACGCAGGGTACAAGCGACCCTACCTTGTTCTCCTCAGGGTCCGGACTCATCGCAGAACATCCTGTCATCGAAGAAGCGCGCATGCAAGCAAAAGGATCTCGGCAAAATGGTTCCGTCGATGGGATGCTTGTCGCGGCGGGTGGCAATCTCCCTGTCGAATCTACAGGTGGGCCGTCCAACGTGGCCAAGGTGGACGTTACCGCTGGTACTCGGGTAGTCGCGGAAGCTGTTGCTATGCCTCCAGCCCCCGAAACTGTCGCGGTGGTTTTGCCAACACCTACCGTCGGCGACGAAGCCCCTGAGCACATTGCCGAAGAACCACATGTGGTTGAGAAACGATCGCGGAATGTTCCCACTGAGTTCGCTTCGGTATCCGCCGTCGAATCAATTGGTCAACATGTGGATGATCTTCTGCCCGTGCCCGATGTCCAGGATAAGGTTATAGCCAGTGAGGCGGGAGCTCAGCTGGAACCCAATTCAATCACTCCCGTGGTTGACAAACTTCCGGAAGTTGCCGAATTCGTGGAAATACCTACTCCCGCTCTAGAGGAATTCGTTGTGTCAGTTGAGGAGACTCCTAGCCCAGAGTTTTCTGTTGACGCTTGTGGACGTGCTTGGACTGCTCAAGATTCCGCTGTTGAGCTCAACGACCCGGCGCTTCAACCCGTAGCCGTGGAGTTGCTGGCTCCCTTGAAAGTAGAATGGGGGTCTACTATTCGCTCCATCGGAGAACCTTCCCTTGAGACCGTCCCTGCCGTTAACACGAACGCTCATGTCGTAGTTGTCGAAACCGGGCGTACCGCGGACCAAGTACCTGGGGTCGCAACCGAAGTACAACCTCCCATACAACACAGTATTATTCAGGCCGCGGGGGCACCCTTAGTCGGTGCTCTCCCAGTTCCTGAGGTTGAGATCTTCGTCCCTGCCGCCCAGGACGTCACTCTTACCGAGGTGGAGGCTCAGGCCGCTCCCACACGCCTCGTTTTCGAGGGTTATGTTGTCCATGCCCAAGCCATGGAAATGTCTACCCCCGTTCCAGAATATTCCGCGTTGGTCGACGAAACGCCTGGCGTTGGGATCGCCGCTGAGGTTGCCCCAATCATCGTCCCCGAATTTGAAGCGGCAGAAGACAAGACACTTGAACCCTTGGTCGACCCGACTGCTGACGCTGATCCATCAACCGACTTTGTTCCTCTGGCCGGAGAGGCCCAACTTTTCACCGAAACGGAGTTGGTAACTCATGTTGCTGATACACCGCCAGCGGAAGCGCCATCGACCAGATCCATCCAAAAAGCCGTGACCGCCGCGTTAGCCACGGCAGACAAGACTGTGGACAAAACAGCGGAGCTCATCGTTGGAGAAGCGCAGTTTCTCACCCACGATGCAGCTCTCTCTGCAAGTGAGTCCGTTTGCCGTTGCTCCCATTGTCTTACTGAAGCGCCTGCCGCCCAAGATGTGCGAGTTCCCATAGAAGTTGAGGGGCCATCAAGCGAGTTCACACCTCACCCTGCCGATGGCGCCACGAACCCTCTTCACGTTGCCTTCTCTGTTCCCGAGGAGATCAGTTTTGTTAACGTGGAAACACAACTTGGAACTGAAGTCGTACACACAATTGATGGGCGCCAGGAAGTCGCTGAACACGCACAGCCTGCTCCCCTTATGCCCGAGTTCTGTGCGCCGGGCGAGGACACTCTGGTTGTCGTGGATGCCGGTGAACCTGTGATGCTTATCACTGCGCCAGAGCCCTATGAGGTCAGCGCTCTGGTTGTCGATGACTTCCAGGCTCCCATAGAAGTAGAGGAGCCGACCCTGGTTGGCTTTGAAGGCCTGGAAGGCATGTCCCGCTGACATACACGACACGCGTCATGCTAATGAAGTTTCAATTACAGCCCCCGCGCTCGAAGTTGACGAGACAGGCGGCGTGAGTGAGGTTGTTGACTCTGCGGAGCGGCCCGTGAGACGTAAGTGTTGATGCACCGTGTAAGGTACTCTCTGCTCACGCATCCATTTCAGCCGAAATGGACGTCCACAACGTTGAATAGTCCGTGACCGACCGTCAGTCCTCTTTTTTTTTTTTTTCTAGCCAAGATATATATATTTTGTCTCCCTCCCTGTCCATTCCATCATTTTATGCCGGATTTCTCAACGTCTCGTTCCTTGTCTCGTCTCCATGCTCCTTCACACCCAACATTCTTTTTTCCTATTTTACAATTCCAACACTTGGCCATCGCTAACACATTATCGTACACATATTGTCAGAGTTTTTCTTGTACCCATCCCGGAATTTGATTCGAGCACACTACGACATCCCTATCCTTTTTGACGATATTTTATGCCATCTTCGATTTTCTACTCTACCTTGGTGCTTTCAATGTTCCAGTATTCTTGGGCGTAGTCTTGGATGGCACGATCGGAGCTAAATTTGCCCATCTATTGTGTGGTTGGATACCCCTGAACATCAATGCAATCGTGTGGACGCACCTTGGCGGTCGTTCCAATACTCTTCTTGATCCACTCAGTGCGATCGTTGTAAGCTTCGTCGACCATGCGCAGCGCCTCGATATCTGTCAAACAGACCGACATCATCATCCGTAAACGAAGAGCAAAGCGCGTCACAACGCACATGAATCGAAATCGTCGGTGAGCAGATAATGATCTCCTTGTCGGATAGTGTTCAACAATCTATGGCCAACATTACCGTCAGACACGTCCCCCGCTCAGGCTCAGAGGAAACGTTGCGAGAACGTACGGCTCGTAAACGCCCTCGTCGCCAAACAGGCCCCCCGAGATCACGTCCAAGACTTGGGCGAGTGCGGGCGACTTTTCTTCTACCGGTACGGGGTGGTGCATGTGCTGATCCCGCAACTCTTCCACGTCGGGCGTCAAGTGTCCAAAAAAGACTGGGGCGATGACGACGACGACGACGACGATGGTTGAGCGGTTCAGGCCGGTAGGACAACACGTCGGGAGACACACTCACAGACGTTGCTGGAGCCAACCTCTTCGGCGATCTCAATGTTCGCGCCATCGACCGTACCGAGGAGAAGACCGCCGTTGAGGCAAAATTTCATGTTGGACGTCCCAGACGCTTCCGTACCTGCGGTCGAGATGTGCTGACTGATGTCCGAGGCAGGTATCAGCACCTCGGCCAGGGTCACGGAATAGTCGGGGAGGAAGAAGACGCAAAGGTAATCTTGCGTGTCCGGATCGGCATTGATCACGTGGGCGACGTTCACGATGAGACGAATGGTCTGGTAAGTACATAGTTCAGCGGATTGGACACGTGATCAAAGGGAGTGCGCTTACCAGTTTAGCAATGTAGTCTTGAGATCGTTGTCGTCAGCACGCGACAGGGTTGGATAGAGGGGGTACTTACAGCCCGGGGCAGCTTTTCCGGCAAAGAAGACGTTCCGCGGTGTGACTTTCTTCCTTTCTTCTGGTGTCATCGTCTTCAAGTTCAAGTAACGCTGAAAGCAATGTAAGGCCCCCAAAAGTCAGGGACTGTGTGCCTGCTAACTCACGTGAATAACACCAAGGATATTGAGTGTTTGACGCTAAATTTACTATTAGCACCGTGTGCAAGCCATTTCCTCCCGGGACGGCATACCTTGTACTCGTGCAGTCTCTGTACGACAAATGCCCAGTTAGTCCACCTGGTGAAACTAGGAACGACACGTGTCGGTCTCACCTTTATCTGGACGTCGAATAACGCGTTCGTATTGACTTGAAGTCCTAGAGTAATTTGAACATAATGGGCCAATCTCTCCTTGTTAGCCTGCTTCACGGATGCCCATGCTTCGCAGAAATCTTCATCTTCTACATAACCTAGCAACCCCTCGAGTTTCGACAAATCCTTCAGCCATACACTTTTCGGAAGCTTGAGAGCTTGCGTGATCAATTCACTCAGCCTTGGGTTACACTGCGGGACGGCGTCAGCAGTGTCCTTGCTCCCGATGATGACACGCACTTGATCAAGCCATCGTCGCGGAGTGACTTGAAAGAAAGTCACCATTGTGATGTTTCCGACACCATCAAGAAACCTACCACCGTTGGTGACGTTTCCAAACCTTGCATACAATCAGATAACACACTGCAAGGGGTACGAGAGGACATACTTGCTAATACCAAAGTAATCCACAAAGTCCTTCAGGATCGTAGTCCTCACCAATTCACTGTGCAACTGAGAAGTCCCATTGTATGATATCTATGGGGGTTGAAATCAAGTGACAGACGCACCTCAGCGACACCGTTAACCCTCCGGCTTCCTGTTTGAGTGATGACGTGTCAGAATCTTATCTCCTCATAGAAGGCTACAAACCGATGCATGCTAGATGTGCCATGCGAATGTTCTTCGGTAGACCCTCTAAGCGATCGCGATCAAAAACTTGACGTGATGAAAGTGACGTTACTCGCCCTCAATCAAGGACATTCTTGCAGACCGGTCACAGTCGCCAGGGAACATCCGTTCGACGGCTGTCACGATCATGAGCCCGAGGCTGAAGGGGCGAGCACGGTACTTACATTGCAAGAATAACCTTCAAAAGTGGTCATATTGCGATGTCATGTAACTCGAACGGGATACGATATCAACTCACAAATTCTGCAAGAACGAGAGTGAAATTAGTGTCGCCCTCCTCTCATAAGATGCAAACTGACGATATCAAAGATGATCTGCATATGTCTATAACGTGCTTGTTTAAATGAAAGTATCGGTCGAGGGAACGACATCATACCGCGGCAGAAGGTGTTCCATCAGAGGAACAGGCCATTTTTCCAACGCTTCCTAGAAAAAGTCCTTGTCAACGCGAGGAGGACATGGAAATTACATGACCGACAGGGAGTACGGTATGGTTAGTGAAGAAGAAAGTCTCCGTGACGATTTTCCACGCTGTTTCCCAGGGCAGGTCTTCGTCATCAAGCAATACACGCATCAATTCAGGGATGGCCAGAGTAGGGTGAGTCTGCGGAACGATCTCAATCGAGATTCCATTACAATATCTCACGGTGTACTGACGTCATTGAGTTGTATAGCAACATCTGATGCATTGTTGAGTCAATGAAGGACACATTTTCCTTTTCACTCACAATCAGACAATTCCGTGATCGGTTTGCCGAGGTTCCTGAATCGTCTCAAGATATCTGCAAGACTTGCTGCAGTCCAGAAGTACTGCTGTTTGAGGCGTAGCTCCTTTCCAACTGTCAACCAGCCGACATGAGTAGACGGCGGGCAAGCAGGCGCAATATACCACTCACAAGTAGTGTGATCATTGGGATAAAGCACCGAGGTGATGGCGGCAGCAGTGTTCGAGGCCTCGACCGCGCGCTCATAATCTCCAGCTAAGCGATACGTGTCAGGCGGTGGGCTATATATCCTTGTTAGGGTGCTCACCATTAAAACTGTTCAAATCAAAACCTCTCTTGGGTTTACTTTCCCATAGACGAAGATTATTGGTGTTCCTGGTTTCATAACCCGGGATCATGACGTCGTATGCCACTGCTAACACTTCTTGACCACCATGCCATACGCCACGGCCACTCCCATCTTGGTACCTGTCTGCTACGCCATAAAAGCGAATCTCGTACGTGACATCGATGCGGGGCAGTTCCCAGGGATTCGAGTTCTCAAGCCAAGGATCAGGTGCCTCGAGTTGTTGTCCGTCGGGGGAGATAAGCTGTTGGAAGATGCCATACTTGTAGCGGAGCCCATATCCCCAAACTGGGAGTTCTTGCGAGGCTGATGAATCAAGATAACACGCTGCAAGGCGCCCTAGGCCTCCGTTGCCCAAGCCGGCATCTCGCTCTTGAGCCAGGAGATCTTCGAGGTTGAACCCGAGCTTGCCGACACCTTCTTCGAACTTGTCCTTCAGTCCAAGATTGAGGAGCGCATTATCGAGGGCCCGACCCATCAGGAACTCGAGGGAGAGATAATAGGCGCGTTTTCCCCCTTTGCGGTTCAGACGCACTTGCGTGTCATTCCAATTGATCTGGGGGAAGATAGCGATCGAAAACCGAGACCACGCTCATCGTGGCGGATACCCACCAGCAGGTTGTCACGAACAGACAGCGCGGTTGCCTGATAAGCGCCCAAGTCATCAAGACTGTACACTTGGCGTGCCAACGAAGTTTGAACGTGGTTCACAAAAGATCTCGTGATAGTTCGTACGTCTTTGCGAAAAGGAGCATCAGCGACCCCAAACGCGGAGGGGATTTTCTCCCCATCACTCACCCGTGTCGAGCTTCCTATAGCCATCCTTCCATACTTCCTCCTCACCTCTGGGCCACTTTTCTTTTCCGGATTCGTCTTCTTCTGGAAGATAGCCTGTAATAAAATCGTGTTCAAAGATATGGCTCGCTATCAATAGAAGCTTTAGACGAACCCGTGAGCGACCTGACGTGTCTTCGGGGCCGCTTGGGTCTTCCAATCGTGGTGGGGTCAAGGATGGACGTCATGTCAGTGTGAAGATCGTGGTTGAGAAGACGGTGGAAGCAGAACTCCAGGCAAACGAGTACTAAAGGGCCCGGTCTCTTATCAAATGACGGATGGAACGTAGATAAGGTAGACTTCGACGCGTCTCCACCTCGGTCATGGACTCTGTCCTATACTGATGTGAGACCGTCCCATTCACACATTACATTTCGTACTTACACCTTGTCGTGCATTCCTACACCTGTGAGTTAAAACTGTGTTTCCACGCTGTAGTCAGGGTCCATTTTCGGTAGTGACGGTAGCACTACATAGCTGGCATTGCCCAGGTCCTACATGCACACTCCGTACTACATCGTGTTGGAATTATTGACCGCTATTTTGATTACCTAAGCATTTCCTTTTACCTCGTCGAGCAGCTTGGACTCTGACTAGTAGACTTGGTAGACTTGGTAGACTTGGTAGTGTCGGCAGATCATGCTACTACCTACATAGTAACCAGGGTTGCTACCAGCCCACTTCTTTTTTCCAGATAGGCTCACTTCTCTCCTTGCGAACCATGCCATCAGCCCGGCTCAGTGCTGGGTGGGCAATACGTTTGCAATGTACGGCCTGTTTAGCGCTAGCTCGATGACATAAAGGTATTTGCTGGCATGTTGCGCACAAGGCATGAGCATGCCGGAGTAGCAGTAGCTGCCAGGGGACCCTCGGCCTCGGGCCTGGTCGAACCTAACCACCTGATACCGGAGTCCGAAAGAAGTCGTTCCTGAGACCGTTCCAGCACTATGGAAATCACTGTCAGAATTGTATCATATCTGTACACCGGCCGCACGTTACGCGAGAGCACTCACCGATCCTGCGCAGTCCTCGGCAATAATTGGTCCCAGAAGAGTCTTAGCCCCTTGTCACAATTCTGTCATACGAGACAAACAATACATTCAACCAGTCACTGCTAACTTACGTAGACGTCTGACTACTGCGTGGCAGCGAATGAGAAAAAGGAGAACAACAAACACGCAGCGAACTTCACTTCCCAAACGACGTCGATGCTGCTGGCTCCCCCAGCTCCTCCAACACTGCATCAGCCTCGTCGTGAAATCCCTGAGAAACACGTCAGAGGAGCCCTGATGGACTGATGAAAGTTACATACCTCAAAACTAGCACCTTCCACTGTTGGATCCACCACTACCCATGCAACGGGTACATGCATCTCGTTTTCGGGGATATGTAGCTTACCGACGAATTTTTTTGCAACGACCTTGATTGATCGTTCTTCCGCCCCAACAAAGACCATTCTCCAAGGGAGCCCCTTCAAATCAGCTGGGAAGTCCTTCGAGTCGTACAGATGCCTCAAACCTTTGAGCGGTGACCCGTGTTTTGAGCTGATTGTCACCTGGAATACGTAGAGTGCATCTTCGAGCGCGAGCGCACTGTCAATGCCAGGGAAGTTGGAAGATGGAGCAATCCAGTAGGAGGGTCGCGCTGAAACCCCCAGTGCAACCTTTGTGGCAGGAATAAGATTGTTCGTCCCTCGAAGCGCAGTAGGCAGCTGTGACGCGTCATTATCCCAATGGCACTGTATTGCATTTTTTCTAGAAAAGAATGCGTGGAACCAGAATTCAAAGATAGAACCTGCCGCTTGACGAGTGCTTGCGTGTTCACTCAGAGCGTGGTAGAACGCTATCTTGATAGCATTGGTTTGATTCTTCAGTGATTCTGCCAGAATTCGACAAAGAGTTTGTGTTGGCACAGACACACAACTTCTCGTGCGGTCAACGGTCCCCGTGTCGGTCTTTGTCGGCCGAAAGATGTAGAACGGTGATGGACCATCGATGTAGTTGAGCTCCATGCCACTGCTGACGATATTTGGACACTCCATGATGGCACGTTTAGATCGGTCGTAGTACTGTGCCTCGATTGACTGGTCTTCTACACCAAGGTAACGCAGTAGTATCCGAGGAATGTTGCCCCACTTCCTTGCGAGGGAAACCATGCGCGCAACATCCAGCTTCAATAGCTCGCTGGTTATTTCGTCAGACCTCAGTGCAGTACGAGCCAACGTGTATCACTCACGCGAGATTCGCGATCTCATTCTCAGTCCAGATGTCCATCACATAACACCAAACGTCTGACTGCTTGCTCCATTGCTTCCAGTGTACAGGTTGAGGCGAGGTTGTTTGGACAACTCGGACGGGACCGGGCCAACTCGTGAAGGCAGGCGGGGGTTGTATGATATATGCATTCGAATCACTGAGAGCCCATACGAAACCACACTCATACAGTGGCTCCGACTCAGTGAGCCTGTGCCATGTGACACTGGTGCCTTTAAAAAGTATGTAGATGTGGTGACCACTCAGAGGTTGAAACGCGACCGGTTGTTTCTGGCCAAGAAAGTGGGTGAGAGCGTAGGCAAGGAAATATGTTTTCCCTTCAAGTTCTTAAGCTCAGGTTCAAGTTACAGCCCAATCGCCAGATGGCCTACCGATGCCGGGGTGTCCTATAATGTACGCCCCACGTTGATATCTATCTGTTTGGAGTGCTGCGAGTGCTGCACGATACTCCGCTGTGACGAGTATTGTTTTGCCGTTCAAGAGTCCTGAAAAGAGCCACCGTATGGCAGGAAAATGTTCATCAAGATCGATGAACTCGACACCAGAGGAAGACTCCTTTCGAAGAGCTTCAGGTTTACCCCAAACGGACTTCGCAAATCGAGTCAGGTCATTCCCAAACACTTCTCTCTCCTCCATTGAGAACAGTAACCGGAGTCACGATGGTGGCTCTGCGTGGAACTGGGCAGAATTGTGATGGTGGTGGTTCTGCGAGATCAAACGGACACGGACATTACCGTATTACATAATTCTCGGATGTCAGGGGCCATTTTTCTGTGTTTGGACACTATCGCCATCTACGCTAGCCTGCCTCTTCACGCTCGCCTCCATCGTCCAGGTTAAATTTCCTCCTTCTACCTGGTAGCGCAGTTCCGCCGCCGTACCCGACGCCCGCCTTTTGTCGTAGAGTATCCAGATCCTGCGCTGCTTCCTCAGCCCACTCCAGGACGAGATGCCGTCCGAGCAAATGCGTATGCCGGAGCGCGGCATACGCATTCTCAGCCTCGTGCCGCGTAACGAAGTCGAGGAACGCGAATCCGCGAGACCGAGCGTCAAACCGCTTCGGTAAACGCACAGACTTGAGTTGACCGTGCACGCTTTGGGGAATACTTGAGTACCGTTCTAAAGCATAAGTGGGAAACGTACCCAAACAACTCCCTGATGTCTTTCTTCGTCGCTTCGAATGGCACATTTTTTACGATCATCTTGGTCGTTCGGGACTTGGCAATCCCCTTGTCCTTGGATTCGTCTTCCTCCATCCCGCGTCCAGCAAACCTGACGTGTAATGCATGGCCGTCGAGCGTAAACCCTTGCATGCCTTTGAGCGCTTTCTTGGCACCCTCGATCGTCTTAAACCCAACGAACCCGTATCCCATGCTGAGCCTAGGAGCTTCAGCACCAGGCGTGGCGGGCCGCTTTGGATCTGGTTTGGATTGAACCCGTGCAAACGCGAAGTCGGGGAGATTCCTGAAAACCTGCTTGAGCCGTTCGGTCGTCGTGCTGAACGCTAGGTTCTTGACGAAAAGTGTTGAGCCCACGGATAGGGGTACCTCTTCTTCGCCCGCTGAGTCAAGTGTTGCCTGCTCAACCATAGTCACTGGTTGAAGTCCAGACGTGATTCTGGTAGCTGGCCCTCGTTCCACGTCCTCAGATGCATCCTGGAATATTCCGAGGGGTCCTTTCTCCAAATATATCAGCGAGTTTCCTAGACGTCGATAGGCAACTGCACGGAAAGCTTTGCTGGCCTCGATGGCGTGTTCAAACTCCACTACTGCTATCGTTCCTGCCGGTGGTACGATGACCCTGCCGAGCTTGCCATACACTTCAAACAATTCACGAATCTGGTCACAGGACGTCCCGTATGGTATGTTCTTGACCAGAATGACTGTATCCGAGCGCCCTCGGGAAGAGAACGCCGAGAGAATGACGCCCTGCGACTCAAGATATGATTTTGTTTCCTGAATGACATGCGTCTCGGCGAGTGCAAGTTTCACGGCCGCGTTACTAGACTCAGGATTCAAGATGTCTGCCTTCGGTATGTTGAGACGATCCGCGACCGAAGAGACCACAGCATCGCTCTGGACGCAGCGAAATACATTAGGCTACGCGAAGAGAAGCACGACAATATATTGGCCCGACGAACATTCATATACAGCATGCTCCAATTAAACTCGCGCCCTGCAGTCACTTTACGCTTTGCTTGGCGCTCGTCTTTGAGCGACGACTTCCTGTCATCTAATGACTCGGGTTTGCCTTTACGATCCACGGCCGGTAGAATATGTAGTAACCGCCCTTGAAAAGACGTCTTGTCGAGCCCTTCATAGGCGGTCAGGGCAGAGGAAGGCTGTTCGAAAGTCACATATGCAAGTCCTTTGGATTGCTTGGATACTGGGTCAAGTGGTATATGGACCTGCCAATGAATGAGCATCGAACAACAAGTACACGACGGATAAAAGTTCAGAAGGGCTACTTTTCAATTTCCCAAGGTCAGCATATCCGATGGATCTGATGTCCCTATGCAGTATTGCATCGTATGGAAAAGAGTAATGTACAGTCATCTTACCTAGAGAGGATCGAGTTAGCGCACAGTCACTACCAGATGTGTCGATGATACAAGGTCAGAAAAACCGAGAAGTATATATTTCCCTGAGGATCATCATATCCCTTGAGGATCTGATGTCCCTATTTATTTTGTCATCATGGACGATGCGCCCATGAAGATGACCAACAAACACTTACCTGTGCAATTTCTCCAAACGGTCGAAAGAGGGCGAGGAGATCATTGTCAGTACATGAGAAGGCCAAATTACGAAGGAAGAGACGCGATGTTTGCAGAATAGTTTCCTTTGCAGAATCGTCTAGCACGGGAGGTCCAACTGGCTCGTTGCCACCGTCGTCCTCGTCCGCGAGTCGGCGTCGTTTGTTTGGACGGGGAGTTGGTGCTTCCTTCGTGCCCTATTCGAATGGATACCATTTTGTTATGAGACGGCTGGATGCGTCATACCTCTGAAATTGTCACAGCTATTCGCGCCGAGTCGATAAAAGTACGATCGAACCAGTCCCTCGCTGCGGCTGCCTCCCTGTCGGTCTTGAAGCCGACAAAGGCAAATCGTCGCGACGTGCCACCCGGCTTGTGAGCGATTTTGATATCGGTGATGGTCCCGGGCGGTGCACCTCTTTGCTCGAAATGTTTCCGTAGACGTTCGGCAGTTAGATTGGGGGGAAGGTTCTTTACGATGAGGCGAGACATGGACGTCGAGTGCAAAGAGGGTACATGGAAAATGAGCGTCCTACCAACTCCGATCGGACTGTGCCGGCGCTCTTACCTGATGGCCTCGACGTCGATATTTGGCCAGGAGAAAAACCCTCGGGGCATCCCAAAGGCGCCTTTCATCGTGAGTAGACATCGCTTCCGTGGCGCCATCGACGCCGATAAACCGACGTTCCAGGTCAATGTCGAGGAATACATCGGTGGTCCCGATGGTGACGTCGAGGGACCCCTCAAGTCCTTCCAAGACGCGATCGCGTTCGTTCCTCTATGGAATTCTGGTATAGCATTCTTGAACCGATAAAAGTACAGAAAGTACCGCTACATGGACGCAAATTTGACGCAACGTCGAAAAGGCCTTGAGGATAAGATACCGGACATCAAAAAGACACTTTACATGGTCGACTTTTTGCAGGAGAGACGTGTAAGTAGACAGTGTCATCGGATCGACATGCTCATAAACTGTTTCCATGAGGGAAAACAAAAGGATGACGATGGCACGGATGAGCTTGATGATGACGATGGCGACGTCGAGGGAGGGGTCCCGAAGAAACCGTTGACCACTACGTTTGAGTTGAATGATACGCTTTACGCAGAGGCAGAACTCGAAGACACAGACACAGTTTGCCTTTGGCTAGGGGTGGGCTTTTTACGGTTTCATCCCCCCCTCATATCTTGTTGATCGCGTTCCTGTAGGCGAATGTGATGTTATCGTACAAACTTCCTGCAGCCATTTCACTGCTACAATCCAAACTTGGTGCCGCCGAAGCGAGTCTAAAGGCGACTATAGAGGATTTGGAGTTCCTTCGTGAACAACTCACGGTGATGGAGGTAAACACTGCCAGGATGTACAACTGGGATGTGAAACGGAGAAGAGGGCGGTCGGCCGAGGCTGCAAGGGAGAAGAGCTAAAACATTCGTACGCTGTTACCCATTCCTTCGGCCTCTGTATTTAATCACCCCCCCCCCCCCAAAAAAAAAAAAGGTTCGATTCTGCGTATCTCAATATGAGTCATGTGGTGATCTTGCGACCGGAGGTCTATGCGAAGGAGGCAGCGTCAGCATTGGGGCAGGATTCTCCCCGTGCCATGGCAGCGCTCACAACGTATACTGGCGGGTGCTATGGCGTAAGCTGTCTGTTAGTACTGCAGAACTTTATATAAAACCCTCGACGCTCGGATGGGTACAACGAGGCAGATCTAAATTGCAACGTTCGTGCGTAGGAACACTCTCAGGGGTCGTTTCTGTAACATGTGTGGCATTAGATTTAATTATACCCAACCAACTGAGCCGAGTAGTTCACCCGATGACTGACAGGCGCATTCTCTTCGTCCTTCCATGCGATTCCACACTCGCTTCCTACACTTTTCCACCCTGTCATCTTCTGAAGTGAGCTCACTGAGGACATCGAGCGACCCTCCGATGCCTAACAAGAGCACAGCACAAGACGCACCCATAGGTGGTTATGGGTCGTTCGGGAATGTGACAGACTCCTCCAGAGTCTACACAGTTGACCTTTACGAAGGCGGGTACAATGATCCGGTCTACCAGGCAAAAGCTCGCATTTTGAACCATTCCATACAAGAGATTGGCATGGGCAAATACCAGGTACGGCGGAGGGTCAGAGATTTATTCCGTACAGGCCCCGTGACTGACCGTGCTGCTACTGCCGTCATAGTGGTATCTGTTTATCGTGGCTGGCTTTGGATGGTTCGCGTAGGTCCATGACTTTTTCTACTCATCGAAGGGTGATGCCTATGCATTGGTTGACAGTGACAGCGTCTGGCCCGTAAGTGCACCTGGAAAGAACGATTCTTCTTCAAGCACTGAGCGACGGCCCACCAGCTACTGAGCGGACTAATCCTCACGCCCGTACTATACGAATTCAATTTCAATGGCCCATTTCTGTCCTTGGCATCGAATATTGGTCTCCTCGTGGGAGCCATCTTTTGGAGCCTCGGGTGTGATATTTGGGGTCGAAGGTCTGTTTGCTGTTTGTCATCTGAATGTGTAACCGATCGGTCCTCGTTCTGTAGGTGGTCTTTCAACTTGACACTCCTTATCGCAGGTGTTTTCGGCTTAGCTGCTGGTGCCTCACCTGATTTCGTCACTTTGGCCTCCTTGATTGCCGTCGTGGGTGTTGGTGTTGGTGGTACGTTTGTCAAATTTCAGGTGGATTCATGAAATTAACTCTACTGGAGGTAACATGCCTGTGGATTCGGCTGTCTTCTTAGGTAAAATGGATGTCTTCTGCATTTCCGAAGCCGTTCGATTGATCTTCTTCTGCTAGATTTCATGCCTGGATCTCATCAGTACCTTCTGACGATACTTTCCGTCTGGTGGTCCTTGGGACAGCTTCTTTGTAGTCTTGTAAGCTTCAACGATCATCATCTCTTTCATTCTGACCTATTGACACACTTGTATAGATCGCATGGCCCCTGATCACAAACTTCTCCTGTACTACCTCTGAGAATTGCGAGAGGTCGAACAATATGGGGTGGAGATATCTTCTCTTTGCGCTTGGCGGGCTCACCTTCTTCCTCTGGGGCCTTCGCTTCTTCGTTTTCACCCTTTTTGAAAGTCCGCGGTTCCTTTCTGGCATCGGAAAAGATGCAGAAGCAACGGACATCATCCACAAGCTCGCCAAATACAACGGTAAAACAACGACACTCACGATTGAGGAGCTGGAGGCACCAGGACGGGGCCGGGATGTGTCCCCGTCGAGAACGCGGCGTGACATCTTGTCCAAGGACTCCAAGTATGATGCGGGGCACATCAAGGCACTGTTCGCGACTCCTAAGATGGCCTGGTCCACCAGCTTATTGATCGCTCTTTGGGGTATTTTCAAAATTTCCCCATCTATCCCAAGTCATCAAGACTAAAATGTTTTTAAGGGATCATTGGTCTCGCGTCGACGCTCTATAATAGCTTTTTGCCCTACTTGTGAGCGAGTGCAGGTACCACTCAATGCACGCTAACCCATTTGTGAAGGTTATCTAATCGTGGTGCTGTATTTGGAGACGGATCCCTCTACATCACTTACCGCAATGTACGCGATTTGCCCCCATGAATGTGGGTTGCACTCACAACCTCGTGACGACAGCAAGTGATCTTGAGCTTGATTGGTGTTCCCGCCGCCTTTCTTGCCGGATGGGCCGTTGAAGTCCCGTACATCGGACGCAAAGGCGCCCTAGCTATCTCCTCTGGCGAGTCTCCCTCACATCTCCTGCGTTTCTATTACTCAACGACCTCACGTGAAATAAAGTGTTCACTGGTGTATTTCTCTACGCGAGCACCACCTCGAGGACGTCGATTCAGCTCCTGGGCTGGAACTGTGGTTACGTGTGTTGCAGTAATGTGTGTCCGTTTGACAGACGGGACTTGTGCCGTTTCTCGACGATGTTTGAGCTCACACGGGAGGTTAGATGATGTATGGCGTGCTGTATGCCATCTCTCCAGAAATATTCCCCGCCAAGGATCGTGGTACGGGCAACGGCCTGACAGCCACCGCGGCCCGCATGTTTGGTGTGATGGTACGTATCTACATGTTCTTCTCATACGCCAGGTTCACCAACGATTTGGTGTGAACCATGTGGAACAGGCACCTGTAATTGCGCTGTACGCGAATC
>JBBPSY010000053.1:0-29251 GCA_038093855.1 Rugiboletus extremiorientalis
CAAGATTGATGGTAGGATGGATGGTGACCTTTACCTTCAGATTTTGAAGAATGAGCTGCTGAATAGTCTGCAGTATTATGGTCTCAATCCTCCTGACATCATCTTTCAGCAGGACAATGACCCCAAGTATACCTGTAGAAAGGTGAAGGACTGGCTAGAGGAGCAGGATTTCAAGACTATGGTGTGGCCTGCACAATCTCCTGACCTAAACCCTATTGAGCATCTCTGGGGTTACCTCAAAAGGAAACTTGCAAAGCATGAATTTCCTTCTAATGGGATTTATGAGTTGTGGGAGAGAATTCAGATGAAGTGGGAGGAAATAGCAATTGAGGAGTGTCAGAAGTTGATTGAGAGCATGCCTAGAAGAGTTCAGGCAGTGCTCAAAGCAAAAGGAGGCTATACCAAGTACTAATTATATCCAACTACCTCTATCAATTCAAAAGTGAAAAAACCCTTTCAATGGTATTGCTGGTTTGATTTAGTCATATCTCCACAGCCCCTGTCCCAGATCACATGACCCTGGGGGCAATCCTGTAGCCAAGAGTATGTACTATATTTAATCCCACCAAAGCCAAGTGATATTCCCACCCCTTCTTATGTCATGCCTCATACATTGCATTTTTGTGAAACATTGAAAGGGTTTATGGAGTCACTGTATGATACCTTTTTACTTTGGATCATAGAACTGTCATTACATCCTTTAACTTTGTTTTACTTGGATAGTGTGCCCTATTAAAACATCAATACCTACAGTATAAGTTCTAACCATTCACTGACTGTCTGCCTCAGTCTGTCTATCCCAAATGACAACTGAGGTAAGCTATAGTTATAGTTTGTTATATACCCTACTTATTTCAAGCATAGTTTGTTCTTCAGGTAACTCAATATACTCCATCTATCCTGAACAATGACTGAGTTTGTTACTCAGCTGCTGTATTCTTGCTGAACTGCTTTTCAAACTCTTACAATCTATGCTTATTCTCATCTCCACTTCCTGCTCAATATCATCATTATCCTGCTATTGCCTCACCTCCAATGTGGCCACCTGCTGCTTTGCCTGCCCAGCCATAATATATGGGTTATCAAGCATTTGCTCTGCCACTCCAACAACCTCCAATATGACCACCTGTTGCTCAGCAACCTCCTATGCCAGTGGGCTATCAGGGATTTGCTCCACCACCTCAATTGCCTCAGGCTGCTTTGGAAAACAGAGTAGACTACACTGCTAGATTGATGGAAAATTTCAATTCCACTCATCAAAACAGGTGGAACAGATATTCCAATCATCAGTCTTCTGCTGCACAATCCATTGGTGCTCAAGCTGAGGCCAGGGACATAGAGCATAGAAGATAGCTACAACAACAGGCATTACATCAGTGAATAGAGCTTCAGAGACAACTAGATATATAATGGCAGCAAGAGATGGAAGTGCAAAGATTACAAAGGCAGCAACAACTTGAGTGAGAGTTGGAGGAGTGAAGACTATTGGAACAGGAAGAAATATGGCAGTCTTAGGAGGAAAATGCAGTTGATCAGATATGACTCTTTCACAAGCTTTGGTTGAGGATGCTCTTTGTGAATATAGTCAGCACTCTGGAGAACAAGATGAACAAGATCAGCAGAGACAGTGACAATAATTGGGTGCTGGATCTCCTTCTCTGTCATATCCATGGTCTCTGGTGGTCAAGCGACCACCTCCGGTTGCTTTCTTTACATCTCCAGTGTGCAACCATCATCTCCATACTCGGGTCTATAACCAGTATCCAGAGTTGCGTGCTTCCCTACTGGACTTTCATATGACGTCACCCTTTGTTCCCTTTGACATTCTGTTTCATGTTCTTGTGCCTAACCATGTGTCTCCTGTCATCCTCCATATGTCTCCTGTCGTCCTCCATATGCTACTGTCATACTTCCTTATCATTTGTTTCACTTCATAGCTACCATCTGTCATTTGCTACGTACCCTCTTCCGATCTCAGTCCTGGTTCGTAGTATAAGTATTGCGTCCTCTGTCTGTAGACCTCAGTTTGTAAATCAACTAAGTCACCCCTCCTCACCCAAGTTCCTTTCCAACCTTCCCTTACCCTCCTCCATACTACTTCCCAAATATGAGGACACGAGGCTTGGCAAGGGCGCAACACATAAGTCCTGCACCAACGTCCTTTCTGTTGAGTACCCTTGACCTCCTTACCCTCTGTCAGACCTCCGCCCAACTTCATACTGACATCCCAGAACTCCATCGGACTTATACCCAGAGAAAACGGACTTGACATTCTCCTTCTTCATCTCTCAGGCCATCTGTTCCTAGAAGGCCATTGCCTGGTCCTATTTCTAGATCTCCAATCCCACCAGCTACATTGCTTTCTGATTCTGATCCATCAGATTCCAGCTCCAATGAGTCTGAAAATGGCAATCACAATCCACTACCACCATCATGTTATATCTCACCTGTGGTAGAACATATACTGAACCTGTTGAACCACACACTCTTGGACAAATGAATATCCAATGTTCCAATTGCCTTGCTCTACATTTCATTTCAGAGAAACTGTCTGGCTCCAGTATCTGTACTCCTCACTTTGGAATATGCTGTCTTCAAGGCCAGGTCAATCTTTCTCATATCCAACAGTGGCCACATGCTCTTCAGGTGTTGTTTGATGATCCACAGGATCACAGATAGGTCAAGAAGAAAATATGCCAATACAACAATGCCTTGGCATTTACTTCCATGGGTACTAACATGAACAATGATGCAATTCAAGGATCTGGGCCTGCTTCTGTTTGAGTTAATGATGTACTTCACTATCTGATGGTATTATGATAATGGGTACTCCCATACCTTTTTCTTTCTTTGGATAAGCTTTCCTCATCATCACTTGTCTTCCCTCACCCTCCTTCTTCATTCACATAGGACATCATCGCCTTAGCCCAGCAGCAAGACTATACCTTGCTATGTCTACTGATAGACCTAGAAGGATATCGCTTATCTGGAACATTGCTTGTACCCCAGCACTTGCTTGTCTCCCAGATAGCCTCTATCACCACCATCACTTGTCTACATCCCCTATTCCTGGGATAGCCAAGTACCCAATCCAAACTACGGTAGTTCCCCAACAGCACCACATGCTTATCAAGGCATGTCCCTTTATTCGCCCTCATCCTCATCGTCCTCAGGCTCATGCCCATATCCTGTTTGGCCTCCCTTTGTCCCTGTCTTTGACACACATCTCACTTCACCTCTTCCAGCATCACCTGGCATTCTCCTGATCCATTGTCACCTTTCTAATTGGATGTCCTTGAGTCATCTTGGACTCTGTTCTATTCCCTCAGACCCTATACTCAGTCATTCCCATCAGGCTTCCTTGACATTACCCCAATCCATTGTATTGCCACTGCGATGCTTCACCATTCCTAATCCAGCTTGTGCCACTTCGCCTCAAGTGGATTCCTTTCCTTGTTCAGCACTACTGCCTCCACAGCATTGCCCTTCTCTCCTGATTGAGCATGTTGCCCCTTTGCAACACTAATTGTCTTCCTTTCTAGTCAACTGCCTCTGTTGCAGAATCAGGACACTTTCCTATTCTGCGATACTACCTCTGGTTAGCATTGCAGACCTTTTCACCTTCAAAGACTCCTTCCCCCTCATGTATGTTTCACTCTTCCTCATCAGTTGTCCTGATATACTAGATATCATTGTCCATACCCAGCATATGTTATGGTATCGTGGTCCCCCTCCCCTTTCTCTTCTTTCCTCACCCACTGGTACAACACTTAACTGGCTTATCCCATTAGATATGGGCTTAGCTAACATACTTAGCACTTACCTCAGTACCAGTGAGGTTTTTCTTTATTTACCTTTACTTACCTATGTTTCCCTTTTGCGCCACTGCCCATTGCAGTGTCGCCTCTTTCCTATTCCATGATAGGCTCCGCTGTCATGGACCCTTTACATCCCTTTGCGGCAGTAGCCTCATTGCTACTGCACACTTACTTCTTTTAGCATGCTAGCCTTTCCTGGTATGCTTCTTTTATCCTTCTCAGTCAACTGCCTGGTTTGCAGAACTGAAATCCTTCCACTTCTGGCATATCCTAAAAGGATATGCCAGACCCTTTCCTTTTCAAGCACTTACATGCCAGTAGTACAGCCATTGGCAACAATATGTTCAAAAAGTTCCATCTTACATTTTGGTATACATAATCGATTTTTCCAATTCAGTCCTTCAGAACTAGCTACCAGATGATTTCAGCACCAATGTATGCACTGTCAGCAACAGCAGTAGGGTCCAAGCTTTCTGCATTCTATTTCTAACTTCATGGTTTTTTTAGCTCCTTTGTGCACTCCATCATGAGGACCAGGAGTGACAAGTTTGCCATAGCACTGCCCTGCCCTTCAATGGAGGGTACTATGGGCCATACTTCAACTTCTACTTCAAAGACATTGTCAACCTCCTCCACCATGAAGAACTGGGAGCAGCATTTCAAGATCACCTCCAATAGTTAAACTCAGAAGGAATGTGGGTGTTGATTTGTTATTGTGTATTCAGCTGACTATCATCTTCTCCGGAAAAAGCTAGATACCAACATAGGCAGTTCCAGAACTCTGCAAAAAGTTGCAGCAGTATTCATCCCTGCAAGCATGGAGGCAGCTAGTATGTCCAGCTGCCACCTCTAATCTGGCCATACACCCCCCTTCCTGTCTTTGAGGCTCAAACATCTGCTGTTGAGCCTGCAGCTAGTACAAGCACTGACTCAACTTTATACTCTGACCCCATGGCATACAATCCACTGATGTCTCAACCCAATCATGCTGCAGGGTACAAGGAACTCTCAGGTGGTCATCACAGGTTTGTTTAACTTTGATCATAACCAGAGCAATTGTTATGATTAGGCTGGATGTGCCTGCATGGTGCAATAATAGTTGTGATGTTGGGCCTTGTTGGTGATAAGTGTTATGATGCAAGGCAACTCCAGAAGTCCAAGCATAGTAACTGTCAATGTCAGGCAGACATGAGATCCCTTCATGATGATGGTATACTCTTACCAAGATGAAGAACTGAACTAGGAGGACTCTAGAGAGCCTCAGCCTCACAGAGTAAAGGAATGGACACTAGTAGTCACAGGTAAGATTGCATAGAACTAGCTGGGGAGCTAGGACTCCACATGGCTGGGCTTATATACTACAGGATCTCTATAAGTCAATTGTACCACTTTTGAAGTGTACATTGTCTCCTTACTGTGAGCCACTCCTCAAGTAGGAAGAACATTCAAACCTATGACTTCTTGTCTCTCCAGACAAGATGAACCCTTGATCCTATGTTTGACCAAGTTATCTGTTAGTACTTTGGTATGAACGTAACAGGAATCACCCTGAATTGATATGCTACCTTCTCCTCATAATACCCACACCAATTTTGCATTATTAATTCAGAGTACATATTATATAAGGCTTGTATAACATGAATAGGGGGTTAAAAGGTGTGGGAATACATTGGGAGTGTTTTCAGAGCCACTGGAAATCACCCTGAATTGATCTGATAGCATCTTTTATTAAAGAGGTATATTGTATGGTGATTTCTTAAACATGCTGTAGAAAGTGCTTCTAACCACCAAATCTCTTGTAACTTTGGGAGGTCCTTTGTAAGCATGCTAACTACAGGATTATGTAATATTAACCCCCAGAAATGGTTTTGAGCTTTAATATTTAATTTCCATGTTAGTATATAATCTGGGTGCAAGTAGCTGGCTATTACGATGCAGGGCGACTGTCACAGTGCGAGCACTGGAGTCAGAAGCAAGTAACAACGAACCTCAATGAAGAGGTCGTGTCATGAGCGCTGGCCAAGTGAAGGGAACTAGGGAAGCTCAGGAGAGTCCCAGTCTCTGAGAGATGAGCGAGTGACACCAGTAATCGCAGGTCTGATTGCGTAGAACTAGCTGGGGATTTCAGCTGTTCTGCAGGGGTATTTATACTACAGGGATTGTAGCACGGACCATGCAACTACAAGTGCTATGAAAGGAAATAGAGAGCATATTCCCTAATGGAGCATGCTGGAATAGGGAAGTGAATACATATGAGGGTGTACAACCAAAGGGAGCACACCCGAGAAGGAAAGGCTAAATGTCTATAAAGGTCAAAGGCCTGGAGGCTCTGAGGAGTTCCAGAGAAGTCCGAGGAGGCTGCCAGGAAAGGAAAGGGCCTCATTCCACAACTGAGGTGGTTGACAAGTCGAGATGAGAAGAGGGCGAGCACACAGTGTGAGCCCAGGTGGTAAGACGACATTGTATCTAATATTGACAATGCCAAATGTGGAAGGGATTCACCTGATGGAATAGGCTATCAGGGAATGAAAGCATCTCGGGGTGATGCAGGGGCAAAGTTGTGGAAGCCTGATGGTACGAGCGAGGACAGGGTCCAAGTGAGTGGAATAGAGTCCGAGATGACTCGAGGACATCTGATCAGGAAGGTGACAACAGATTGCGAGAAGTACCAAGCGATGCCTATTTGGGAATAATGATACATGTCGCAGACGTGGGACAAAGGGAACCTGCAAGGACAGTGGTGGGCACGAGCCCGAGGATGCTGCAGACGAGGGCAAGCAGCTTCTAGAACAAAGGGACATGCTTAGATAAGCATGTGGTGCTGATGAGGTAATACCGGAGGTTAGATAGTGCTCAGCCTATATGGCATTAGGTAAGTGGTGGTGATGATAGGGGCTATCCAGTGGCGAGCGAGTGCTAAGGAGTACAAGCAATGTTCCATATGAAGTATAACCTTCTAGGCCTAACAGTAGGCGTAGCAAGGTAGTCCTAGGTGCTGGTCTATATGTGGTGTCCCGTGTATGAGGGAGGCGACAGAGGAGGAGCGAGAGGAAGACGAGTGACGATGACAACGAGAAAAGGTATCTGAAAGAAGAAAAAGGTATGGGGGTTCCCATTATTGTAACACTGGCCAATTGCACCTCTCTGATTCAGAAACATGTTCATGTTGTTTATGGCAATACAAGCAGTTGGCCAATTCCTTGTTTGATTACACTATACAATACTAGCAGCCATCACACCAGTGACAACTATATCAACTTTGTGTTAAGATACTCCACCAATGTAGTCAAATCCTCTGCTGTATTCCCATCCAATAGTAACTTTCCTGCCTTTGCATACATCTCTAATCAGCTGATACCCTGGAGTCACTGCAACTCAACCAATATTTCATCTACCTTGAGTGGACTGCCTTAATTGCTGATCCATCCAAGTAGCCAGTCCTTCTTCTCACTACTCATGATAAGCTGCTTGCAATAGTGGACTGCAAGATACAACAATGCCCATATTGCAGGGAGATTGACATTCAACTCCAACATGACATCATTCTCAACTGCCTGCTGAAGTGCAGGCCAGTCAAGATCAATGGTGGTGTCTGACAAACATGTTGGATAAGCACAATGACATTCAAAGTGACTATGCATGCTTACTGTCAGACATTTCAACATCCATCTGGTTTTCAAGTTGTAGACAAGACTTGCAGTATTCTGTGTCCTCAGTGGTTTCTGGCTCATTGATCCTTGCTTGCTTCTGCATGGAATTGGTGGCAGAGGTAGTGTTGTTGTCTTGGTTTGGTACTCTCAGACCTGTGTAATGTTGCTGAGTTATATTGACCTAACACAAGTAGTGACCACTCACCACTAGTGATCACTCTGGAAGATTCAGCATTGATTGGCTCCATCTCCACATCACATTCAGAGATTACCTCCTTGGACTTGTAGGCCTTGGATGTTAGTGAATCCATATGTTAGTCTCAAGCACAATCATTATTCTTGCTATCATCACTCACCTTGCTGACCTTGCTCCTCTGCATTCCTCTTTGCATGTGCTTGCCATGTGGTTGTGAACACATGTACCTTTTTGTGTTCCATGACATGCTGCTTTGTCAACTCCTTTGCCACACTCTTCCTGGAATGTTCCTCAAGCCACAGCTTGCTATCCTTGTCCTCATATGTTGGAATACCTTGTAGTTTGGCCAACTTGTGACCCTTGTGCTCATCAATCAATTGAAGCACATCCTGAAGATCCATTTCTTCAGGTAACACGATGGGATACATTGCATCCATTTCTTCTGTTGAGATCTTGTCCATTGGAAAAGGCATCTTGGGATGTTGTTGATGGTGTATTGCAACCTTGGAGTAGGTTTTGAGCATCTGGTGTGATGTGAGCAAAAGGTCAGAGATGTGATTATGAAAAATAGCATGCTTACCAGCAATGGCTCCTGCAGTTTGTCTATCACCTGAGAAAGAGCCCATTGACTGGCAATATACTGCATCTTCTGGTGGTTTCATTCTTGTAGTGGCAGATAAGACTGAAGTCATGCATTCCTGTTACCCTCAGTTTCATTCTCATGGAGGACTTGGAGTGCATTCAGGATATCCAAGAGTTGGTCAAGTGCTGGCTTCTTGAATATGTTGGAACTCATTTTGTATGGATTCAAGTACCTAGTAGCTTACATAAGCATGACCTTATTTTGGTCATTCTGGTGCTGTAGATTCTTTAGTGACTACACTATAGTTTTCTACAGGTTATGAGCCCTGCAGCCTACCCTTGATCAAGTTCTCACTTACTCAAAGATGGTATACAAACTCAAACTCGACAATGGTACATTTATAATGGTATCAGATCTCACAGAAAATGGCCACAATTGGTCAGAATGGTGTGTGTTACAATGCACATGATACTTCAGTGACAACATCAAAGAAGTTCCTGTTGTCAGGACTTCAACAGATGATGCAGATGTGGAAGTCTGCAGCCCTCAGTCCAAGACACTAGTAGCAGGTCTTAGTTTAGACCACAGAGGAACAAAGCTTAAGTCTTGAGGGAATGAGAGACTTAGGATTCTCTGAGGTTGCCAGTAAGTACACATGGATTGCGTAGAACTAGCTGGGGAATCCAGCAGTTCTACCACTAGGGTTTATATACATTACAAAGTGGGCTGTACCCTGGCAGCTATAGTGCTTGAAGAGGAAAGGGTCTGTTGGATCCCAAAGGGATGCAACAGAAGAGGAAAGGTTTCAGCTCTGCAAGGGGGTGTAGTTGGCTGAGAAGGGTAAAAGGGTCTATGGAGGCATAGCCTCAGCAGAAAGGGAAGGATGTGACACTGCAATGAGGCAGTGGCACGACAGGAGAGGAAATGGTAAGTAAAAGGGTCCATGACAGCAGTGGCTATTATGGAATAGGAAGAAGAGTGGCACTGCAAAGAGACAGCAACATGAACAAAGGAAGACATACTGATTGCATAAGAGATCAGTACTTGGCTAACTCCTAGCTAACTCGCAAAGGGGCAAGAAAAGTGTCAGGTGTTGTACCAAGTAGTGAGGAAGGAAGAAAAGGGGGAGGGGGACTGTGATACCATAACAGCATGAGAATTTGGAAAATGTCATCAGCATGCTCAGACTCTGGGAATACCTAAATGGTACTGTAGCCAACCCACAGCGCACACTTGACTCATCAGCACAACTTGTCATAATTTTAACTATCTCAGATGTTACGTTTATACCAAAGTACTAACATAGGACTTGGTCAAATGTAGGATCAAGGGTTTCTCAGGGGATGAGGAACATTTCAAAGGTTGGGTCAAGGGTTTGTCCTTACTTTGAATGGCGGTTAGAGGTAAGACAAAAGTGTGCGCTTCAAAAGTGGCACAATTGACTTATAGAAGTCATACTCTTCAGAAGTGGTATGATCAACCTATAGAGGTCCAAGGGGATTTGAAGGGACTATGAGGTGGATTGCCAAGTAGGTCAAAGTTAGGAAAATACAAGCAGGTAAACAATGGGTTTATATATGTTTCTGAAATGAAAGATGGAACATTGTGGAATATGATGGAAGGGTCACTGACCAAGCAAGTGATGAGTAAGACTGATGGGAGGGGGGTTGGTCAGCAACAAGAAAGATGACTAAGAAAGAAGTAGTACCTCTATAGTAAGTTGATGTGAGGCTTTAGTAATACACAAAGAAGTAAAAGGAGATGAAAAAGAATGAATCATAACACCGGACTTGATACTCAGCTCAGTATTCCACTTAACGACAGCAAATGCACTTTTTGAATCCCTCCAAAGTAGATTTGAGACTACTATGACTATGGAAGTACAAAACAAGTCCAATCAACTACTAGAGGAGCCACTGAAAGAAGTAGCACAAGAGTACAGCCATGGAGTGCATGAATACCAATCCCTAGTGCAGTCGAAACAACCATGAAACTGGCAGCGTCATGAACTGCTCACACAGCCACATGACACTGCATGATGCAGCAGCAAACCCCCAAGTGCTGTACTTGAAGGGGAGAGTGTAGAAGCTGCAAGTAGCAGCATCAGACCTGCTGATAGCACTGGAGGATATTAAAGAGGCTGTAAATGAGCTAGAGGAAGCTGCAGGGTGCAGCAGCCGGTCCCCAAGCACAGAGCTTGAAGGGGAGAGATTGGAGGCTGTAAGCACCACCACCAGAACCACCTGCAGCGAAGCAGATGCTTCAAGGGACTTGAGAGGTGTCGAGGACATCCAGAACGAGTTAAAGAAGCTGCAAAAGGTGTTAGAAGGCGATTGTGGAGATGGGAAACAGCTGAATACACCTTGTATGTGGAGACAGCTGAAATGGTCTGCTAATGACCTGGGAGACACAGTGGAGATGTCAAGAGTGTTGAGAGGTGTCGACAATGGTGTCAATATGCCGACAAAGCTGCAAAACCTGTCAGGACACAAGGATACAAGGAATAAAGGGGCAAGCACACCTGGAGGGTCTATAGACTCAAAACACACCACCTACAAGTTGGAAAGTGAGGCAGACACATTGAGGATGTTGGGAGACACCAAGACCAATGTGCACAAGCTGAAGAAGCTGGTGAAAAGGTCAGCATGCAAGTACAATAAAGAAGAAAGGTCAAACGCACCTAGGAGGTCTTTTGACCTGAAACGTGCTACCTATGACCTGGGAGGTGATGCAAATGTACCCAGAGGATGGAAGGGCATGTGGGATTGCTCTGAAAATGTCCATGCTGCGCACTTCAACAACAGGAGCATGCAATGTTGAGATACTGCCTCTAGAGGCCATATAGAGGTCCAGGAGTGAGGAGGGTTGTTTAGGGCAATTGGGACCGCTAAAGTGATGGTAACAGCATCAAAGTCAATGGGACAGACCCCCCAAAGGATGGCACAGTGAGTGGTGCACTCCAGGACTCGAAACGAGTCAAGCTGGAGATGCTACCTGGAGGGGAGGCAAGTCAGTGCAAACAGGAAAAGCACAGAGTAATCAATGTGCCTGGGCCACCCACAGCACCACCCAACAGTCCTAGAAGGCCTACCAAAACTGCTGATCCACCATGATGACAAGGATGACTCAAATTGCAATCTAGAAGGATCAGTCAAGCCCAAGTGAGAAAGTTGACCTACCAAGTCAAATGGACACATCCAAGCCAAATTGGGTGAATCAGAGCAACCAGATATGTTGTATATGGACCTGAGATGCTGCCCAAGCAATGCCAAGGCAAGATATGTGAAGACCATGATCCTAGAGCCGATCAAAGATGACCGCACAAGCAAAGGTAGCACCAATGCTGCGAGCTGTGACTTTCCTTATTTGGACACCACTCGATCACAAACACAGATGTGCACAACGGACTATTATCAACACAAGAACACTTTCATTTTTCATTGGAATAAGAAAGGTACACATTTTTTTATGTTTACCTACATTCCTTTTGATTCTCCCCATACTCCTTGAGGGGGAGTGTTGGAACTCATTTTGTATGGGTTCAAGTACCTAGTAGCTTACATAAGCACAACCTTATTTCGGTCGTTCTGGTGCTGTAGATTCTTTAGTGACTACACTATAGTTTTCTACAGAATATACCATCTATCCAGATCCAGGGAGAAGTTGATCCAAGACCTTGTAGTAGCTCATTCAAAGCGTCCTCAAACAGTGTTCTAGCTTCCCATCCATGGACAGTCACTAGCTAGGCACTATGTGGATGA
Source organism: Rugiboletus extremiorientalis (assembly GCA_038093855.1). Classification (NCBI taxonomy): domain Eukaryota; kingdom Fungi; phylum Basidiomycota; class Agaricomycetes; order Boletales; family Boletaceae; genus Rugiboletus; species Rugiboletus extremiorientalis. The sequence goes on from JBBPSY010000053.1 coordinate 12,009, forward strand.
TAGCTGTCCAGATAGGTCTTGCAGAGTTTCTTCTGCAACATTTGTTGTTTCTTGAGGTTGTTGGCATTCACCCAAGAAAAGCTGGTATAGTGGAGTGTTTTAACCCCAAAGTCTATGTAGTCACTCTGTTCATCCTCATAGTGCTCATAGTCATCACCTTTGGTGACCTTGACCAGCTTGCTGGAGAGACAAAGGAGGGTATGTGGTGTGGTGACCCTGATTCTTGGGTCCTTGAGAATATGTATCCTCAAATCTCTGATTATGGCAGTGATTGTCTTGCCCACTGTATCCTTCAGTGAATCTTGAAGAAGCCAGAGTAGATCTGTTCAATGGTGGTCATCAGTATACTCAAAGACACCAGGCACAAGTGGCCGGCTGCTTGTGCTCTACTCACCCCACTCATATTGCTGGTCTTTGCCTTGCTGACAAGCAAGTGCTGAAGACCATATACATGGTCACACCAAAGGGGGGGCTTCTGCTCTGTAGCAAATATCACCAAGGGCTCTATCCACATGATAATCTGCCAGTCATGATTGTCAGCTTGCACACTTACCCATGTAAATTGTAGCACTTACCTCAGTGATGGCATCCTTGAGCTATTGACCCAACACATAGATGAAAGCCTTGTTGGGAAATGGAAAATGATTCCCATTGTTGTTCTTCAGCAACACAGATTGCATGAGGCCATAGTGCAGCACTTTGAGCTTTGCTGGCATGCAAAACTTGACCAAGTCCAGGTCAGACATGTCCTCTGCTCCACCATCTATACCTTGTGCTGTCACCTCTGCTGCTTTAATCACTCTGTCCCAATATATATCCAGCTGCCATTCATACACTCCTTTCTCCTTGGGATTGTCAGAGGCAAAGTATTCGATAGTGGGGGCCTGCTGCAAGTTGGAATTTTGAAAGTGGTCCACATACTGGGTCATCCACTGCTTGAAATAGCCTTCCTCCAGCATGTCATGAATGCTCATGGTGATGGAAGTATCCTGTAAGCTTTATATGCTTGTATTCTGTGATATAAACATCCTTGAATTCCTGCTGTTACATTTGTACTGAAGTACTTATGTAGGACTTGGTCAAACATAGGGTCAAGGGTTCTTCTTAGGACAAAGAACATTCAGAGGTTTGTGGATTCAAAGGTTCGTCCTTATCTCAGATTATGATTCAAGATAAGATGAAAGCGTGCACTTCAAAGTGGTACAATTGACTTATAGAAGTCCTGAGGGTTCAAAGGGGTTTGAAGTGACTACAAGGTTGATTACCAAGTAGGTCAAAGTTAGGAAAATACATGCAGGTAAACGACAGGTTTATATACATTTCTGAAATGAAAGATAGAATATTATAGAATGTGATGGAAAGTGGAAGAATCGCTGACTAAGCAAGTGATGAGTAAGACTGATGGGAGGGAGGGTGGTCAGTGATAAGAAAGATGATCAAGAAGAGAGTACAGCCTCTAGCATGAGTCAACACAAGGCTTAGTAATACAGAGAGAAGCAGGAAAAGACAAGAAAAGAATGAATCATAACATTACCCCCATCGTATGATCGAGTCATCGACAAAGAATCTAATAAGGCCCCTGCTTAGAAAGCACCATAAGATGCTCCAGGGGAGCCAGTAATGTTCCCCCAACCAATATTGTCAATCATGTCATTGTAGTCTTCTTCAGTGACTTCAGGGGGGATAGGAGGACAAGAATTCCTGTGAACAGGAGTGGGGGTTGGGGAGGTGATGGGATGGGAGTTCCTTCATGAGGAATGGCCTCTAATGGAAATTCAGGCAGAGCAAGAAGTGGAGGGGTGCTGGATGGATTGAGAGGAAGAGAACAAGGATGAGGATTGTCATTGAGGAGGGGGACGATGAAGGGGGCAGGTGGCTTGGATGTGGCCAGGGTGCCACAGGAGACAGATAGAGTATTGATAAAAATGGCAGCCAATGTGGATGTGTCCCAACTCATGACATTTGAAGCATGCCTCCTGAAATCATGAATGGGAGGGGGATAAGGCATATTGTTGATAGCGGGTCCCTCCATTTCAATGAACTTCAGCCAGTTCCAAGGTGTCTACTTCGGCTTGGGTAAGGGGTTTGGAGGAGGTGGAGATGGGGGTGCACATAGCGGGGGAGAGGGAGTTGGGAACAGTGGGGATGGCATCCAGGGAGGAGTTAAGTTCTGACAGGTGTCGATCTAGGTTGTTTAAAAACTTGCCCATCTCGAGTTGATAGAAAGCAATGTGCAAATCTCCAATGATGTTGTCAACTGCAGTGGTAGTCTGTTCTTGCACCAAGTCCACACAGGTGTTTAGAGTATGGATGCAGGGAGAGGAGAACTGGCAGATGTGATGAGCTTGGAGATAGGCAGAGTAAAGGACATGTAGGGGGGATTCAATGTTGAGATGGGCTTTGATGGGGACAGCAAGTCGGGAACTCCTGGCAGCAGCATTGAGGCAGTTTACGTAGTTGTTATCTGGGAATGAGTCCCAGAGGCAATGGACATAGATTGGGAGGTTGATGGATTTGATGGGGGTAGGAGAAGAAGGGGCTAATCATAGGGGAAAAGAAAGTCTACTCGCTAAGGGTGCTGGAAGGTGGGAGGACTCCCATCCAGGAGAGGGTACAATGGAGGAAGGTTTACCTATAGTAGAATCAGTGACCAAAGAGATGGAAGAAATCAAAGGGGTGGAGTAAGTAACTGCCATGGGGGGAATGTTATATTTGAAAGAGTCAGGGCAGTTGGTGTAGGGCATGGAAGAAATGGAAACTAAGGAGGGAATGTGATGGGGTGGAGCTTCTTATAGTTCAGGAGGGCAGACAGAGCATTCTTCAAACTACACTTGGGTATCCAAGAGTCTTCTTTGGCCAAGTATCCTTTCCATTGGATCAGGAAGAAGTGGTGAGAAGGCAGGCCGCGGTGTTGTAGGACCTTCTCAATTCCATACTCTTCTTCTCCATCAATTAGGTCAGGTGGTGGTGCTGGGAAGTTGGCTCTGTACATCTCATTCCATTTATAGGGAGTGAGTAAGAAGACATGGAAGACAGGATGTATCTTCCAGGTCTTGGGTAAACAGAGCTTGTACGTGATCAGGGATAGTACTTCTGTAATCACGAAGGGTCCTTCTCATTTCAGAAGGAACTTAGAGGGAAGGAGAGAGTGTTTCAGGTTTCTGGCTTTGAGCCAGACTTTGTCTCCTTTGGCAAAGAGTTTGAACCCTTTCGAGGAGAGGCAGGATTTTATGACCTGCCAGACAAGTTCATGGGCAGCAAGGGCTTTGTCATGGGTGACAGTAAGGAGGGAGATGTAGGATTGAATGGCAGGAATATTGGTCTCAGCAATCACCGAAGGGAAGGGATGGGGTTCATAACCCATGAGGAGGTACAAGGGAGTTTTCCCAGTGATGGAGTGGGGGTTGTGATTGTATGCAAATTCAGCATGAGGAATCATCTTGGACCAGAATGAGGGGTTGTCATGGCAATAGATGTGAAGGAAGGTTTCTATTTCCTGATTGATGCGTTCAGTCTCTCTGTTGGATTGTGGGTGATAGGTGGTGGAGAGGTTTAAGCAGTATCCAAGGAGTTTGGCAAGTTCTTTCATGAATTTGGATGTGAATTGAGCGCCATGGTTGGAGATGATGGTGTCATAAAGGCTGAATCAGGTGTAAACCTTGTGGAAAAAGAGGTGGGCAATGTCTTCTGCAGTGACCATCTTCTTAGTGGGGCAGAGAATTACTCCCTTAGTAAGCCTGTGGTCAACCATGACCAACAGAGAATCAAAGCCGTCAGAGGGAGGTTGGTCAGTAATTAAGTCACAGGAGACCTGTTGGAAGGGTTAGGAGCAGGAGGACTTAATGGGAGTAAGTGGAGAAACGGTGGGGTGTGTGTTGACTTTGTGTTGCTGACATGTGGTGCAACCCTCAACATATTTGCGAATATATTGGGCTAGTCCAGGCCACCAATATTCCACAGCAACGAGTTGGCAAGTCTTGAGATAGCTGGGGTGTCCAGCAAGGGGGGAGTCATGGAAACAAGTGACAATTTGTTGACAGAGGGGGGTGTCCAGGACGTACATGCGACCTTGATAGGTTAGGATGCCAGCATCATACTTCCAGTCAGACAGGTGAGAGTGGAATTTAGATGGGACTTCTCCTTCCATGGCATGAAGGAAGTCAAGGACCAGTGGGTCAGAGGCAGAGGAGGCAGCAATCTTGTCAGCCAGGGTGGAGTTGATAAGGTTAACAAAAGAGAGGAGGGGAGAAGGGTGACAGAGTCATTGTCATCATTAGCAGAGGGGATAAGATCTGGGTGGCAGAAAAGGGCATCAGGGGTGGTGAGAAGGTGGCCAGGGACATGGATGAGCTTAAGGTCGAAATTGGAGAGGTTGAGGAGCCAACGAGCTTGTCATTGGTTGAGTTTCTGTGGTTGGCAGAAGTAAGTAAGGTTCTTATGGTCAGTGAAGACCTGAACTGGGAAGGGGGATCCATGGAGATAGTGGCGCCATGCTTTAAGGGAATGTATGACTGTGAGGAGTTTGCGGTCGTAGATGTCATAGTTTCGTTCTGCAGGGGAGAATGATTGAGAGAGGTGAGAGCAGGGGTGCCATTTCCTGTTTGAGTCTGTCTGTAGGAGGACACCTTCGAAGGCATGTTTGGAGGCGTTGGTGGCCATGGCAAAGGATTTGGATGGGTTGGATAATCAGAGGACTGGTTTGGAGAGGAATGCCTTCTTCAGAGCATCAAAGGCATTCTGGTGAATGGTGGTCCAGTGCCAGGGAATGGTTTTCTTGGTCAGATCAATGAGTAGATGGGCAATGTTAGTGTAATTGCCAATGAATCTGTGGTAGAAATTGGTGAAGCCTAAGAAAGATTAGATGTCACAAAGTCTAGAAGGGGTGGGCTAGTCTGTGATACTGGCAAGTTTCACTGGGTCCATGGCCAGCTGGCCAGGGTGGACGATCATCCCAAGGTATTCTACTTTAAAAGCAGTGAAGGTGCATTTCTCAAGTTTAAGGTGCAGGTTGAGTTCCTGCATGCATTGAAGAACCCATTTGGTTCATTTGGTGTGGATTGCATCATCAGGGGAGAAAATAAGGAGGTTGTCCATGTAGATGACAAGCCATTCTTCCATGATCATGTCATGGAATGAATCATTGGAAGGTGGCCAGGGAGTTGGTTAGCCTGAAGAACATGACAGTGGGTTTGAAGATGCCTTTGTGAGTAATAAAGGTGGCTTTTCATTGATCTCCATCCTTGACATGGACATTGTTGTAACCCCATTGTATGCCAAACTTGGTGAAGGTTTTGGCATCCTTCAACTGGTCAATGAGGTCAGGGATAAGGGGAAGGGGGTAGGCATTGTGGGTGGTGTGTTCATTTAGGTAGCAGTAGTCTTGGCAAGGTCTTAGACTGCCATCTTTCTTCTTTACAAAGAAGAAGGGGAAGGCTTGTGGTGACTGAGAGGGCCAAATCTTTCTGGACTTAAGGTTCTCATCCAGAAAGACTTTAATGGCAGTTCATTCTTCTGTGGTGAGGGGGTAGAGTTTTCCAACCTGTGGAGAGAAAGATTTGTCAAGGTTGATAGCATGATTGTACAGTCTAGAGGAGGGGACATGGTCAGCAGATTCTTTAGTGAACACCGAGGAAAACATTGCATATTCGACTGGGAGGGTTTTCTTTGGTTTGGACTGTTCAGCTCTGATGGCTAATTTGATAGCCATAGTGAACGCTTGGACTACTGCTGTGGATACACACTGATATCTGGCCCCATGCTTGACTACCCTATTGATCTTGTAGAGGTTGGCCTGAATAGTAGGGAGTTGATGGCCTAGGTGATGATCTAGGTAGTCATAGAGTTTCTTGTCATAGACTGGATCAGTATCAATGTGTCTGACAATCTTTGGTGGAGGGGGAGGAGGAGGATGGAGTTTAGCAGTGTGTTGCAGTTTGTTGAAGGTGTAAGAGGAGTTTAGGTCTGTGGTTTCGTCCTTATTGGTTGAGATTGAAATAGTCTTAGTTTTCCAGTTGATTGTCAGGTTGGTGGTTTGTAACCAAGGCATCCTGAGGATGAGGTTTTCTGAGCCACAATGCATGACATAGAATTTGATTTTCTGGTTTACTATGGAAATGCTGACATAGAGGGTGGTGGTAAAGCGGATCAGTCCACTTTTGTTCGAGGTTTGGTTGATGTTTTGAACAGGGATAGGAAAGGGAAGTTGTTCCTTGGGGAGGTTATGTTTTTGAACAAGGTTCCAGTCAATGCATGAGATATTGGCTCCACTGTCAATCAGGATGGTAACTCCAATGTATTTTAAAGTACAAGTGGGGATGACAAGTTGGAGAGGGATGTGAATCAATTTCTTCTTCTTGTCAGCTACAAGTACATGAGTTCTACATATGGAGGGGTTTCACATTGGATGAGCCCTTCATTTCAAAAATCCTGAGTGAATACTACTTTCACTTCAGGGGTTGCTTCGTCATCATCCGCAATCTCTTGTAGATTGGGAATTTCTTCTTCATCCACTTTCTGCACCTTTCTAGTCTTTTTCTCCATAGAGGGTCAAGGGGTGGAATTTGAGGGAAAGGTAGGGCAGTTTCCAGAGAGGTGTTTGGATTTCCTACAATGGAAACACAGTCTTTTCTCCATACAATGCTTTCACTCGGCAGGGGTGAGTTTGGGAACTTGGATTAGGTCTATGTCCATGGCATTGGGATCTTTGGTGGGTTGGTTGGATGAATACGAGTGATAGGTGGAGTGAGTGGGCACTTTGTTTTGTGCGACGATTTCGGCAGCATAGTCCCACTGTGTCTTAAAGTGGTGGGCCTTTTTGTACCATGCATCAATGGAGTCAGGGGGGGTATCCATCGACATTATCCTTTTCATCAATGGGACATGTATTCCTGTGGAGTAATATCCAATCAGGACATTGGGGTCGGTGATCCTGGAGAGGGCAGCATAGTTCTGAAACTCTGAGCTATACTCTAGGAGAGAGGGAGAGTAGTCTCCATTCTTGGTGGGATTCATTCACTGAGTGGAGAGCCAAGCGATAGCAGAGGTGATGGTATCCTTTTGGTCAAAGGATGTGCAAAAGGATTTGATGAAGTCGTCAAGGGTGCCGAATGATGGGGGCTGTCTGGCAGTGTTACAATAATGGAAACCCCCATACCTTTTTCTTTCTTTGGTTAGCTTCTGTCGTTGCTCATCTTCACCTCGCTCCTCTGCCTATGTCCACATGGGACATTGTTGTCTTAGACCAGCACCAAGACCACACCATGCTATGCCTACTGATAGGTCTAGATGGTTAACCTTCATCCAGAACATCGCTCATACTCCTAGTACTCACTTGCTACTTGGATAGCCCCTATCACTGCCACTGCTTACCTATGGCCATATAGCTAAGCACTATCTGCATCATGCTCATTCCTCATCACATCGCATGCTCACCTAAGCATGCTTCATGGTTCTAGACTCTCGCCGCTTGTCCTTGACGTTCTTGGGCTCATGCCCATCACACTCCTTAGGTCTCCCTTTGTCCCACATCTGTGACGCATCTCGCTTTGCCTGTTATGGACATCACTTGGCAATCTCTGCAATCATCATCAAAGCCTTCATTACCATCAGGCTTTGCTGACCATGCTTCACATTGCCTCCGTGATGCTTCACCCTTCCAGATCTGGCTTGATAGCCCTTCCCATCAAGCAGATCCTTTCCTCATTTGACACTACTGCTCCTGCAGCATGGTCATCTTACTGACTTGACTCGCACCGTGTGCTCGCCTCATCAACTGCCTCAGTTGCAGAACAGGCTTCTTTCCTCTTCTGGCAATCTCCTCAGTATTCCTTGGAGACATGTCAGATCTTTAACCTTTATAGACATTTTATCTTTCCCCTTCAAGCGTGCTTCCTTTGGTTGCACATCTCATCTTTCTCTTTATGTCTTCCTCTCACACCATTGGTTGTGCTCCTTCTGGTAACATACAGTTGCCTTACTTAGCATCCCCATTATATCCTAGTCCTGTAGTATATAAACTGTGCAGGGTGGAACTGCTGGCTCCCCAGCTAGTTCTATGCAATCTACCTGCGATTACTAGTGTCTCTTCGCTCTCCATCTCAGAGACTGAGGCTCTCCTGAGTCCTCCTAGTTCTACTTTGCCATGGTTATACTCATAGTGGCACTTCTTCATTGAAGTCCATCATTACTTGCACAGACACAAGTGCTTGCACTGCAACAGTCACCTTGTGTCATAACAGGCAGAGGCAGAGGTGAAAATGTTCTGCCTAAAAGTGGAGGCCCAGGTAGCAGTGGACCCTTTGGTCATGTAGGACAGGGTGAAGGCAATCTTCTTAGTATCGTCACTGTAGACTTTGTCATTGACTAGGAGGTAGAACTGGACTACTTGGATCCAGGCCTTAGTGAGGTTATGGAAGCCATTGAACGGTTCAGGGAGACCCATTCTGAGTTTGACAGGTTTCAAGGAAGAGCTCATGGTTGGAGAGGGGGTGCTGGTCAGGGAGGGATGTCGGGAGGGGAGGGAGAAAACCAGGTGGCAGTTTACTGGGGTAGGGGATGGGGGAGTGGGGGATTGAGGGATTCTTAGGGAAGTAGAGAACTGGTGGGAAAGGTCTAGGGCTTCATTCTGGTCAATGTTAATGTCAGGATCAGAAGGGGAGGGGGATTCAGGGTGTTCAGAGGGTTCAGAGTTGATGGGTTCAAGGGAGGGTTGTTGACAAGATTTAGGGCTCCACTGGGCAGATGAGGAAGGTCTGTGGTGAATGGCTGCTGCATCGTTGGTAGGCCATTGAGGAGAACTTTGACCTTTTGTTACATTTGTACTGAAGTACTTATGTAGGTCTTGGTCAAACATAGGGTCAAGGGTTCTTCTTAGGATGAAGAACATTCAGAGGTTTGTAGATTCAAAGGTTCATCCTTATCTTGGATTGTGGTTTGAGATAAGACGAAAGCATGCACTTCAAAGTGGCACAATTGACTTATAGAAGTCCTGAGGGTTCAAAGGGGTTCAAAGGACTACAAGGTTGATTACCAAGTAGATCAGAGTTAGGAAAATACATGCAGGCAAATGACGGATTTATATACATTTCTGAAATGAAGGATAGAACATTGTAGAATGTGATGGAAAGTGGAAGAATTGCTAACTGAGCAAGTGATGAGTAAGACTGATGGGAGGGAGGTTGGTTAGCAATAAGAAAGATGACTAAGAAGAGAGTACAGCCTCTAGCATGAGTCAACACAAGGCTTAGTAATACAGAGAGAAGCAGGAAAAGACAAGAAAAGAATGAATTGTAACATAAGTACTACATCTTCCACCTGTAAACCTCAGTTTGTAAATCAACTAAGTCACTCCTCATTCAAGTTCCTCTTCTTCAATCCTTCCCTTATCCTTATCTATACTCCCTCCCCAAATACAAGGACACAAGGTTCAGCAAGGGTGTGACACATACTATAAGTCCTGTGCCAATGTCCTTATCTGTTGAGTACCTTCTAAACCTCTGTAACCTCTGTTGGATCTCCAGTCCAACTTTGTACTAACACCCCAGAACTCTGTCAGACTTGTGCTCAGAGGACCTGGACTTGATACTAAGAAGCTAAGGTCTACAAGGCAAGATTTACTATATATAGGTACAGATACAATATAAAGTGGAAAGGTAAGGGAGGCATATTCATAAGCAAGTATCAGAAAAGGAAGGGATGACAATGCAGACACCAGCTTAGTAAGCATAGGTGACATAGCATGTAACAAGGAAATGAAGAGCAGAAATAGAACTGTCACATGCTTACAATGGTGTTCTAAATAAGAAAGTCAGTCCTTGGTAGAATAAGGAAGAAGCTGACTAATAGTAAGACAGAATAGGAAATGGGGCCTTTCTCCAACAAAGGGGAATTGAAGGTGGGAAACACTGAGTTCTAAAATATAGAGGGTATATAGTAAGGCAAGAAAAAGAAGAAGGAATCAAAGAGTAGATCAAGTATTATAACAGCTGGTATATGTATGTAGCATTCAAAGCAGGAATTTGTGGCTGTGTAAATGGTGGCTATGGTGACCCCATCCAATTCTGGGGATGATATAACCCATAGTCACCCATAGTCAACCATAGTGATTGATTTTTACACAACTAGTGAAAGATCAATATAAATCATGTAACATGCAAAGCAAGCATTTGTGGGCATGCTATGGGTAGCTATGGTGACCACATGGGATTCTAGACATGACATGACTCCTAGCCACACATGGCCACACATGGCCACACATAGTTATTGAATTTTCACAGAATGGATGAAAAGGCTAACATACATGTGTAGCAAGTATAGCAAGCATTTGTGGCTGTGCTATGGGTGGCAATGGCAACCTCAAGTGATCCCAGGCATGACTCCACCCATAGCTAGCAATAGCCAGAGGGTGGGCAGATAGATGGGCATCTATCCTGGGTAAGATTACTAGGCTGCTGAATGGAACCAGCTGCTTGACACAGTCAGTCTCAATGGAACGGCGGGCATGGGATTGCGACTGATCCAGGGGGATGAGGGCAACATGGGAAGCCTGTCAGGTGTGGTGGGAAAGACAGATATCATTGAAGGGGGGGTGCAGGATGACACAGGGAGGGTGACTGTTATGAAGACAGAGGAAGAGGATGGAACAAGTGGAAGGGATGTGGAAGTGCAGGGGAAGGGGAGGGACAAAGGAAAGGGGAAGGAACCAGAGAGCGGAAAGGCAACACAGGTGATGATGATGATGAGAATGGAGGAGAAAGGGCAGGACAAGCAGATGCAGCAACAGAACAAGGGGATGAAGCAGAAGCAGAAGCAGACGAAGCAGGGAGCTGATGAGGCAGGTCGGGGTGCGATTGACAAGGCAATGGAGAATGCAAAGTGGAGGGATGAGGGGAAGGCCAAGGGGGAGGGGAATGAATCTGAAGACAGAATTGAAATGGAAATGGTGAGGGAGACAGTGGGGTTAGGCCTGGGTGAGTCATCCTATGACAGCACTGAAGACTCCAATGTGAGCAAGGGGGGTAAGCCTGCTATTACCCATTTGTTATTGACCTGACTAATCTTTAGACTAGATAATGGGGGCCCCTCAAGTGTGCATGAGGTTGCATTGTGAGCACTCCGTACGTCCATCCATGATATGTGTCAATCAGGAGGCTAACCAATGATCTAGGTGAATTATCAAGTCCTCTATGTCTCCCTGGCACATCCCAAGCACATGCCTCTATTGACCCCTTTGATTTTACCACCCAATTTGATGGCTCAATGCATTTTGGTTAGTGTGATGTAAATGTAGGAATACATCCTATGGGAGTTAATGTGTGTTTCAATGCTTACAGAGTATGAAGAATGATATGACTCAGAAGGCAGCGCATCCCCCCCAAGTAGCTCAGAGGATGGAGGTGAGGTTGATGCTACACAGTCTGTGGAGGTCAGGCTGACATCAGAGGAGCCACTAGCAGCCTGTAGCAGGGGCTGTCCCCAGGGCTCAAGGCATGTAAGGCCCATAATCACACCTACTCACATGCAGCTATGAACGAGATCAAATCCCCCAAACATAGATTCCACAGGTGGGTCTTGTTCATCCTGGTGCTGTCACCTCAGTTATATGTACACACAGGATGCACACACACATCCAGACAACACAGTGTGCAGACAGAGCCTTGTGCGAGGCCTGACAGAATAGATCATAAAGCCAAGCCATCTAACAAAATCAAGAGACAAATGGAAACAGAATTGCATGTCAATGTGGAGTGCAATTCAGACAAAGGTGGAAAGCATGCACTGCAAAACATAGTACTCACTATCAGTCCAAAGAAGCTGTGTGCTGCTACAGGTCCACCAGGCTCTGCCTTTCAGATTGACGATGGTGTCTGGAGAGAGGGGCCTGTTGTGGTGATCCTTCCATAGCTTCCTGTGGAATAGTTAGCCATCATTCAGCTGGGGAATCTTTGATTGAAGGAACCCACTTCAATTCAGTGAGTGTCAGGAACCTCGAGACCTGCTGCCCTTCCCAACATCCATCCTGTGCATGGAAGGTATGGACAATGTTCTTGACATGTCCACCTACGAGGAAGAACTGCTACTCCTCGATGGTGAGGAGGGTCTCCACATACTCTTGGGAGGCCCATGTTTCTTCTGGCACGAGAGTCTTCTCGTCAAGGTGCAACCACATATGCATTGACTGGAGGTGGTTGCATGCCTGTTTTGCTGCTGCACTAGAGCCAGAGACCAACTGCTCTGGCAGGATCACATACTCACCACAGTCACTATGACTGCATTTGAGCATGGTCCCTGCTGGTATCTCACAGGGTCATTTGAGCACATTGGTGTAGGGACGCGACCAGCTGTTTGCCTGTGCAGCCATGTCGAGGATCTTGACTGTCTTCCACTTTGAGTGGCCATATGAAGGGAGGAGGTGGGAGGCCAGAAAGGCACAACATGAGCCAGGACTGCGAGCGTCTGCTTGTATTGGTTGGTCATGCTCTGCCCTGCTGAGATCATAGGCAGAGTTGCTTGATCTGCCTGGGGTATCAGCAATAATAGAAGGATATGGCATGGGGTACTTATATCATGTTGATGGCATAGTCCATCCCACCAATAATGCAGTCCTGTTGCCTGATCAATGCCCACTTCTGAGTGCTTTCCATACTCAACTGTGGGTTGAGGAGCACTGCCTGGAAATCGTCCCATGGCATGTACGATACCTTGAAGGCAGGTATCCCATTGATGCTGTATTTACCAAGACAAAGAACCAACCAGAGCTAGGTTTTGAAGCGTCAGTGGTGATGTCCGACAGGTAGAATATCACCTACCCATTCTGTCAGGAGTGTTGGCATTCCAGGAATGCTCTGCTCCACCTTTGTAGGCTTTGTTACCTTGTATTAGGTTAGGGGGGAGCGAGTGCAAGCGAAGTGAGCACCAGCAACTGAAGAAAGAGGCAACAGGGAATGGGGACTTACCCATCACCCACCTGTTTCGTTGTTGTCGACTCATCAGGCCTCATATCTTCCTTCCCCTTCCAGAACAGCCTTTACATCCATTATTTCCATGTAAGCTCATTTGCAACCATCTCAGCTACCTATGACAGTTCTATGAGCTTATGAGGGTTCATGGTGAGCCAGAGCACATTGAGGTCACTGATGGGTTGGATGAGATCCTTTCCAACTTGCATTACCTTCCTATCTGTGTCACCACTTCAAAGAAGATTGCTGGCAAACATCTAACTAACCACATGATCTACAAACTCATGGGTCCTTCCAAGACTGGAGTGCCCACACAATACAGGGCAGGACCTTGGGCCATTAAGCTCAGAAGCACTCCCTGGACATGTAGAGAAACACTAACCAGTATCAATGCACACTGCAATGTGCTAGGGAATGAAGGTTTACACGGGTAAGGAGGGCCGGAAAGCCTCCCTCACTGAGGAGGATAGTGAGATGTACCCATGAAGGATATGTGGGTGATGTAGCCATGGAGGATGGTACTGGTGATGACCAGGAAGATGTGATCATGAGGGATGCTAGGTGTGATGAGGTGAAGGTCCCATGGATGTACATAGACAGAAGGAGCAGGAGGAGCACGAAGGGAAAGGAGAGGAAGAGGAAGAATGTGGTCAGGAATGTGACTATCAAAGTGATGATGGGGACTGCTATTGGTGTGCTATACTGTAACATGCTGCCTAGTTGTCATTCTAATATCCAATGATGCCAGCAGTCACAACCTTTATAATATCCAGAACCATCTACTGCTGTTCCTGCTCCTCCACACCAATCCAGCATTATCAATTCAAAACATATATTACATAAGGTGTCAGTGAGGGGCTTGAATGTGTGGAATCACAGAGCCACCAGGAATCACTCTGGATTAATTCCACAGTATCTTCCATTGAACAAATGTGGACTGTGTATTGAGGAATATCAATTCATTGAGCATGTGTGGGTGGGTGTGAGTGGTATATCCAATGCTCAGGTAACTACAGTAACACTCTGCTACAGCATCCCAACCTTTTGCTGAAACCTTTACAATAATCAGGACTACCTTCTCCACCCCCTCCTTGGCACCAATTCTGCATTATGAATCCAAAGTACATATTACATAGGGTGTCAGTAACACTGATAGAGAGTTTGAATGCATGAGAATCTAATGGGATGATCTACAGAACCACTGGGAATCACCCTGAATTATTTTAATAGTATATCTTATGAAAATGATATAAGCCATGTACCTAAGAATATCAATTCATTGAGCATACATGGGTGGGTGGGAGTGGTGTGCACAATGCTTTACTAAGTATAACAACACATCATCACAACAGCCAAACCTTGTGCTAATATTTGTTAACCCTCCTCCCTCCCACTTGCATCAATTCTGCATTATCAATTCAGGGTACATATTATGCAGGATGTCCATAGCATGGATATGGCTTTTGAAGGTGTGAGAATTCATTGGGAATTTATCAAGCCCCCAGGATTTTCCCTGAATTGATATGCTACCTTCTCCTTTTACTGTCCACACCAATTCTGCAGTATCAATTCAGGATACATATTATGTAGAATGTCCATTGCAAGAATATGAGGTTTAAAGGGGTGGGAGTTGATCAGGATTATTTACAGAGCTACCAGGAATCACCCTGAATTGATGTACTACCTTCTCCTAGTGCCCACATCAATTCTACATTATCAATTCAAGATACATATCATGTGGGACTGGTGTAACATCCATATTAGGTTTGAGAGCATGGGGATCCATTGGGAGTGTTTACAGAGCCACTAGGAATCACCCTGAATTGATTTGCTACCTTCTCCTCCTAGTGCTAACATCAATTCTGCATTATCAATTTAGGGTGCATATTATGTAATACCTCCCTCACGTGAATAGGGGGTTTAAGGGCGTGGGAATCCATTGGAAGCATTTACGGAGCCACTGGGAATCATCCTGAATTGATATGTTATCTGCTCCTCCTAGTGCCCACATCAATTGGCCATTATTAACTCAAAATACATATTATGTGGAACTTCTGTAACATATATAGGGGGCATAGAGGCGTGGTAACCCATTGGGAGTGTTTATAGAGCCACCAGGAATCACCCTGAATTGATATGCTACCTTCTCCTGCTAGTGCCCATATCAATGCTGCATTATTAATTCAAGATGTATATTATGTAAGACTTCTGTATAATGGATAGGGGGTTTAAGGGCATGGGAATCCATTGGAACTATTTACAGAGCCACCAGGAATCACCCTGAATTGATATACTACCTTCTCCTCCTAGTACCCATACCAATTCTGCATTATCAATTCAAGATACATATTATGTAAGGCTTCTCTCATGTGATAAGGGGGTTCAAATGTGTGGGAACCCATTGGGAGTGTTTACAGAGCCACCGGGAATCACCCTGAATTGATATGCTACCTTCTCCTCCTAGTGCCCATACCAATTCTGCATTATCAATTCAGTGTACATATTATGTTATGTAAGGCTTGCATAACATGGATAGGGGGTTGGAAGGCGTGGGAGTCCATTGGGAGTGTTTTCAGAGCCACCGGGAGTCACCCTGAATTGATAAGCTACCTTCTCCTCCTAGTGCCAATACTAATTGGCCATTATTAATTCAACATACATATTATGTACCACTTCTGTGACATAGATAGTGGGTTTAAAGGTGTGGAAATCCATCGGGACTATTTACAGAGCAACTGGGAATCACCCTGAATTGATATGCTACCTCTTCTTCTGCTAGTACCCATATTAATTCTGCATTATCAATTCAGGATGCATATTATGTAAGACTTCTCTCACGTGAATAGGGGTCTTGAAGGCATGGGAACCCATTGGGAGTGTTTTCAGAGTGACAGGAAATCACCCTGAATTGATATGCTACCTTCTCCTGCTAGTGCCCATATCAATGCTGCATTATCAATTCAAGATACATATTATGTAAGACTTCTGTATAGTGGATAGGGGGTTCAAGGATGTGGGAACCCATCAGGACTATTTACAGAGCCACAGGGAATCACCCTGAATTGATATGCTACCTTCTCCTGCTAGTGCTCACATCAATTCTACATTATCAATTCAAGATGCATATTATGTAAGACTTCTCTCACGTAAATGGGGAGTTTAAAGGCGTGGGAACCCATTGGGAGTGTTTTCAGAGCCATCAGGAGTCACCCTGAATTGATATGCTACCTTCTCCTCCTAGCACCCACACCAATTCTGCATTATCAATTCAGGGTGCATATTATGTAAGACCTCTCTCATGTGAATAGGGAGTTTAAAGGCCTGGGAACCCATTGGGAGTGTTTTCAGAGCCATCGGGAATCACCCTGAATTGATATCCTACCTTCTTCTCCTAGTGCCCAGATCAATTCTGCATTATCAATTCAGGGTGGATATTATGTAAGGCTTGAATAACATGAATAGGGGGTTTAAAGGCGTGGGAATCCATTGGGAGTATTTTCAGAGGCACTGGGAATCACCCTGAATTGATCTGATAGCATTTTTCATGAAAGAGGTATATTGTGTGATGGTGTCTTAAACATGCTGTAGAAAGTGCTTCTGACCACCAAATCTCTTGTACCTTTGTGAGGGCCTTTGTAAGCATACTAACTATGGGATTATGTAATATCAAGCCCCAGAAATGGTTTTGAGCTTTGATATTTAATTCCCATGTTAGTATATAATCTTGTGCTTGTATACTGCGCCATTAAGCATGTTGCCAAGCACAGCATCATATGTGTCCCAGTCTAAGTCAATTGATCATCCACTCTGTTCATGTCCAAGAATATATGTTGTATTACTTACTGAGTGTGAAGAGATCTATTCTTTCTAGATCTAAACCATCATTCTGTGGCTGCAGGTGCCAGGCATTGACATGAACTGGGTCATGGAATCCAACAATAAATTCAGTTGACAAATAGAGTTTGAAGTAGATCACTGTGAAGTCAGCCATGAGCGTGTCTCCAAGCATTGAGCAGCTGAGCAGTAGCTGCTCAACAGCAGTATCCATTAGAACCAGCATGCACTGAATACAGTGAGCTCAAAAACCCTTTCCATACTTGACCTGATGGCAGTGTGCTTCACACACTGCCAAGCACTGTGCTTCACACACTGCCAAGCACTGTGCTTCACACACTGCCAAGCACTGTGGGAATTTTGCTTAGCTTTGGTGGAGCTATAAATAGTACATACCCTTGGCTACAGGATTGCTCCCTAGGTCATGTGATCTGGTTCACAGGCTATGAAGAT
>JBBPSY010000054.1:2212-26783 GCA_038093855.1 Rugiboletus extremiorientalis
AGCAGGCACCAGGGTGCGCACACATCTTCAACGGACGCCTCCATCGTGATTCCGCTTCCCAGGCCACCAAGTGGATCGCCTTCCGAGACGGCTTCGATGCGAAGCGCATTTAGGAGGAATCGTACGGGGCACCAGTCATCATCTGCACCAATACCGCCAAGTTCGCCCATAAAAGTATCCACGTCTCTCGCAACACCAGTAGCTACGTTACGAGCCGAGCTCTCAGAGCCTGCGATTCGAGAACACGCTGAGAATCCACCAACGTCCCCACTCGCCGTCGGTGTGGAACCCCAGTTCGCGCCACTAGCAGAGCTTATCAAGGATACTGCTGCAAAACACTATGACCAAACAGCAGGGCTGGGCGAACAAATCATTGCACTCCAGCGAGACGTACATGTCCTCCCAAATGAGATACAGGTACTGTTGGGGAAAGCAGTGGCTGCGGCAGCTAAACCAACATCCGGTTCGATTGACAACGAGAGTTTGAAAAACGTCTTGACTAGCCTCGAGGAATTGAGGAAGCAGATTCTAGCAAACGCAGAACGTCCACAAATGGATTCATTGGTGAAGATGTCTGAGGGCTTGCAGACACAACTTGCAACGCTGGCCCCGCTCCTCATGGAGAAACTAGCATCTATCGAACAGGGCCAGGCACAACTACACCTTCAGGCCGTACGAGAGGCTGAGCAATATCCTCCAACGCACGTCAAAACTACGAGAAATCTGGAAGTTCCACCTCACTTACCTCACCCATTACCATCAACTGAGAGTAGTCTTCGGGATGGGCCCCACCACACTTCCGTCGATCTGTCAGATATATACTCAAAACTTGATGAACTCGCATCTCTGTACAGATCCAATATTACTACAATTTCCGCAGAAAGGCCCGAGGACCGTGGTATCTCGTCGCAAACCTCGGATGCTGATTCAGAGAAGGTCCGATGTATCCATCTGCGCACTGTCAAACTCACTTTAACCACACCTCCCGTAGCTGCAAGTAATCTTGGATCATCTCAAGTCGGACGGGGAAAATCAGAAGCTCCAGCTCGATCAACAAGCTGACAGCGTTCGTTACCTCAACGAACTAAACTCGGTATGTATTAATCACAACGCAACTCCTGGCCTTGTCGTGACCTTCCGAACCCACTGTGACCTTTACAGTGGCTCGAGACCTTTGTAAATGGCGGTACCGTTCATATCCAATCAGTAGCTGCAAACGTTGAGCAGCTTTGCTCTTACCTTGGCATATCCTCGGAAAGTGACACTGCCAACGGACAACCCTGTGGCCAAGGAATTCTCGACGAGATCAGACATCTCATATCGTCCGTCCAGACTAAGGCCTCGGATGAAGGCCAGCTGCACGCGTCCGTGGGTGAACTAATGGACGTGGTCAGAGAACAGATGAAGAACGGCACTGAGGAACGAACCGCGCTGGGTGCGGTTTGCACGGAATTAGTTTTTGGTCGTCCATGCTGACCTGGAGCTATGACTACGGTTTGCAGTGACGAACTCCGTGCTCGAGATCATCAATCGGCAGCGACACGAGCAAGAACAGATGCTCCGTGCCCTCTCGTCAGGTAGGCATCCGGTGCTGAATGTGAAATGTTCCCATTGTATTTACGTTTTCTCGCAGAACTCACAAATGAGATTCGTGGCGAAAGACTACGGTTCGTGGAAGCCATGAAAGAGGCCACAGCTATCAATGTTCAAGGTAAGCTAGATGGTGGGTAGAAAAGAGCGCGCTACTGACGTGACATAGCGCATGTCGAACACTTCAAGGCAGAGCTGAGCCGAGAGGTGGCTGCAATGACCCAGGATGTCGGAAGACTCCACCAGGAAAAACAGGTGATTGAGCAGCAGATTGCGGATTTGTTTGCGTTTTATTCAAAGCAGAAACAAGAAGCAGAGGTATGTCTCACCTATAGCGAGCATGATCCGGCTGAGACCTTGCCGTTGTTCAATCCACAGAATAACGCACGTCGCAACGCTCCTCCGAGGTCAGCGGGGTTTAGTAATTTGCAGAATTTGCCCCCGTCGACATCGAGGCGACCACGGCGACCACTTCCCCATCCCGTTTTTCAGAGAAGAGATTGACGCGCGGCATGCTGCGAACGGGGGGATATTTGGGACGTGGCAAAAAAGGTCTAGAATGAGATGAGCGGCGTTGTATTATTGTAGATCGGATGTCTACATCTAATAGTCCCAACTTGAAGGATTCCGCTTGACCGAGCGTGATTTTATCGTGGGAGTGAGAGGAATTTCCTTGCATCTTCCCAGCCCATCCTTTCTCGCTCTTTCCCGAGTAGTGCACCTCTACGCACCTCCTCAGCGTTGATAGCAATCCAATCATCGCACTGGGTGACTAGCCCGTCCTTTATTCCTTGTTTGATCTCCTCGGGTGGATCCTCGGGGTGAGGAGTAGAGTTCAACACGAGGAATTCAGGTGTCACTTTGCTCTTACGTTCTACAATCGGTGCCGTCTCCGCGATCACCTTTTCGGTATTTCCGGACGTGATGTCGGACAAAATCGTGTCGGCAACCGCGTATGCATCCATCATAGTCGAGGCCAACACACCTTTAGCGCCGTTAGCACTCCATCCGGAGGCATACATGTTTCCCAGGGGAATCCCGGACTCAGACAGAATGCGGCCCGCACGTGCCCGGAGGTGGGAGGAGGATGGATCAAAGAAAGCCGTGGCTGGGTCTACATGGAAGCCAAGCGACGTGACAACAAGGGATGTGGTTAGTGTGGATGTCTGATCTGTTGAGGTTGCACGGCCAGTAGATGGATCGAGAAGCGTGTGTGCGAGAGTGAGCTCAGCGGTGGCGGTAGAAGAACGGGCCGGCGCGAGAGCAGTGGGCATGCGGTAGAAATCGAGAGACCAGGTCTTCTGGGTGCTCCCAAACCGACTTTGCGAGCCTTTTTGAAGGAGCTCCAAGGTGCGACGCTGTTGGCGAGATATGGTTGTCCCCTCCGGGTAGGCGAAGAGGGAGGGGTCAAGAGGGACCATGGAAGCATCTGGGAGGTGCATCATCTCACGCAGTTCCTTGTTCGTGAAAGCTGCTTCTAATGGACCGCGCCTACCGACGATCGATACGTGCTTGAGAGCAGACTGAGAGAGGACTTGGAGAACATGTTCGGGAACATCATACTTCTTCAGAACCGAGGGTGACGTGAGAAGCATACGGGCGACGTCGAGCGACACATTGCCATTGCCTATGAGAGTGAGGTGGGTAATCTTGTCGAGGGCCGGCGCGGGTGGGTGAGAGGGATGCCGAGTATACCAATGGACGAAGGAGAGTGCGGGAACGCAATGCGGGGACGGAGGTATGTCTGGATGGAGAGTCGGGAGCGTGCATCCGGATGCGAACAGGAGGTGTGTGTAGTTCTGAGAGAGGGACTGGAGGGGAAGGGGGTATGCGTGCGGGATGGCGGTGGGGAGCGCGTTGCCGACGTGGACGTTGCCAAAGAATCGGAAACGCGGGTCAGCAGCGGTTTGGTCGAACTTGTTCGTGCAGTTCTTGGACGTCGTGAGCAAAGGCGGACGAAGACGGCGTCAAGCACACACCTTGACCTCTGGATGGTCTGGGGCAACACCGTAACGGACGAGGCCGTGTGGTGCCCAGAGACGGTCGAATATGTGCACTCTCAGCGGCGGCGAGGATGGGTCGGCGTGGGGCACGAGCGAGAGCAAGCGCGAGGCCACGTAGAACGCGGATGGCCCGCCGCCGACGATGGCGAGCTTGGCTGGTGGTGGCATCCGGGTGGGACTTGGACACGGACCGCCGCCAATGCAGGCAACACTCGGCGCCGCCGCACTCAAACGTACGTCCTCGACCCGTCCCCCGTTCAGATACAGGCTCATTCAACGGGAAGCGTTCATCAGGGCCCTGACATGTCTCTCGCGGTATGGTGACGACCTCGTCCTGTACGCAGACGCACAACACTTCACACTGAGCGCGACAAACTCGTCGCTCTCCGCATATTGTCGCTTCAGGTATAGGAAGTTGTTTTTTTCGAGATATCGCGTAGGCGATGGTGTGAACGGGCCCGGCCCGTCCACTGGCAGCCCCAGCGAGCCTCAGGACGTCAAGGGACAGCTCCTCGTAAAGGTGTGTCTCGCATACATTCAAGCCCATGTACACACCAATCCAGTGCTCGCAGACACTATTGTCGGTATTCAAGCACAGGACCATCGAAAAGATGGTCGACCGTTGCGAGCTTGTCATTGTAGAGGGTCCATCCGGCGACCAGACCCAGGAGGACGAGGACACGCTGGAAAGCAGGCTCATTATACGCTTACACTGCAAACATGGTGAGCTCAGCTTCCTAGCGACGCTCGCGTGCGGCCTGTCATGTATTCTGCTAGGCATCGTGAAAACCCATCGTTTACCCCTTCTTATACCCACCTCCCTCCTTTCCCCTGGTGTCCCAGAGTCTGATAACGAGTCACGACTTACCATCGGCCCCAGAGCTATTAGAGACATCACCGAACACTTCCCGAGCGGTCGTGGCATGAAAAACGATCCTCAGCTTGTGTGGACATTCGGGGACACAGATGTCGACGTGAAAAGTCTCGAATCGTCTATCGATACAAAAGGTTTGTGCTACCTGCGAGTTGTATCCCAGTGTCCGTGATCTAGTCCCAGGCAGAGCACAGCTGGCCACGGAGCTCACCATCAGCGCCGACGAGTTCGATGTATACGAAATAGCCGAGCCGCCCATAACCATCGCCTTCCATCTGCGAGAGTTCAACGTGTGGCCTGCTGCCTGTCCATGTTATGCATCGGTACTAACTCAAGCATTTGTATCAGGCAACGATCACGTTTGCTGAATCAATGGCTTCAGCACTGGAGCTTCGTTTTACAGACCCTGCTGCGCCATTATTTATCGACATCGAAGGCGATGAATCTGACGGTCTTTTTGTGATATCCACATCACAACTCCAAGGAACGGCATCCAATGCGAATGCGGACACACGGAACTCGTCTACACCCAATCCACGACAACCAGGCGTACAAAAAAGACCACATCCAGACAATGAGGCACGACAATCCCTGGATGTGCCAGATTTGGGCAGGGGAAGAAGCGAAACGCCACGCGTGGAGAAGGTCAAGAAATCAATGAGGGCGGTACAAAGGACGGAGGTCTCTGGGGCAACCAGTGTAAGCAGAGAAAGCTCGACAGTCGTGAAAGATGAACACATGATGCCCCCGCCATCGTTTATCCCCGATCCTAATCGGACACAGGAAAGTCACCGTCTTGTCTTTCATGCTTCGCAGAACGGGGATTTTGGTGCCATGGACTACTTTGATTCAGGTGGTATTGGCGACGAACCAGGTGCCATTGATGGCAATTCCAAAGGAGGTGAAAATCCTATCTTTTCTCACACGGGCGATCCCCTCTTCTATCCACAGTCATCGCAAATTGCTTCACCTCCAGTTCCCCTGGCACGCGAGCGACCCACACAAACTCAACATGCCCAAACCCCACTCTTCCTGCCATTGCCATTGTCGCAGCTCTCCCAACGAGATGAAATGGCAATTAGAGAGTCGGGATTGGGCGTAGAGTACATGAACCGGGAGGAATTGGTGGCCATGCTGGAGGGAGACGGGGAAGAAGTCGAATTTGACACCACAAAAGGCACACAGCCCGGAGTCGGCGTCTCGAGGGAAGGGGGAGATGGTGGAGAGAGTCTGGACCTCTTTGAGGACGAATTTGGGCCTACACAGGATGGCGATAGGGATGGCAGGAAGGTGAGCTTCGGTTCGGGTTGTTCCTCCGTGTTTGTGTGTATCTAAGACAGATTTTTCAGGCATTCCAGCCATTGTTTGAAGACTGAGAACACGTTGGGTAGGTGGGTTCGTTCGTGTCTGCTACTGATAGGTTTGGTCCTCTGGGAGTTGAACTCTGCCAAATGTTTTCTTTGGGGCGCTAATATGAAGTTGATGAAACAAGGCTGTTACAGCACGTACTTAGACAAGTTATGTACACATTTACTACTAGTGCATGGCGGCCAGTCGGAATGTCACCCATGTCTTGCCGTGGCCATCACACAGTCGTCAAGTCCCTCCCTCGGGCTTTCCTTCGTGCAAATACGGTCCACTCCCCACGGCTTCCACGCACAAGGCCAAGATGCCGTCCCTTTTCAGTCGAGGCTCCCCCATTCTCGACTAAACGGTCAACCGTGAACCCATGGATCCTTTACCCATTGGCAGCACTGTCACTCGGAGGTGCAGGGTACGTGGCCTATGAGAGTTACCAGCCATTCAGACACACATTGTTGGCCGTGGTGCGTTGCTCCCGGATAGCTCGTATGCGTACAAGTTGTTCTTGGTGCCGTCAATCTAGCTGAATGATATCCATTTGTTCAGGTGCCGCAATCGCGGGAGCCATCGATTACAAGTACACATTTGCTCAGAACTACCCGTCCGAGGAGGAAAAGCAGCACGCCTATTCGGAGTGCCATACACGTAGTGCGAAGAGGGTACTAAAGGCTCTCCTTGCTAATGGAGGTGCGGACAATTTACCATCACCACAGCAACCGAGGCCTACGCAGCTGAATTCTTGTCTTAGGTGTTTTTATAAAGCTAGGACAGCACGTGGCCTCGCTGTATGTTCGCAATTACTGTCCGGACGAACAGAGTACTACCCTGTGAGATTTACAGGGTAGTTCTGCCCAAAGAATGGACGAGCACAATGCGACCTTTGCAGGACAAATGTGACCCGACACCATATCAACATGTTGAAGCACTGTTCCTATTTGATATGGGAAAACCCATTCAAGACCTCTTCGAGGACTTTGACCCCGTTCCAATCGGAGTAGCAAGTTTGGCCCAGGTTCATGTCGGCACACACAAAGAGTCAGGGAAGAAGGCCGCCGTGAAAGTGGGTTGGTATTTGAGATAGGCGTCGGACTCAATTCTGACAGAAGTAAAATAGTTGCAGCACCCACACCTTGCAGAGTTTTGTGATATCGACATGGAGATGGTTGAGGTCACGCTCGGTATGTCCATCCCTTTCCCGCTTGGTGATTCTAGAGTGACGTTTGAACAATACGCACGTTTATAGGGTGGATCAAATATTGGTTCCCCGAGTTCGAATTCACGTGGCTCGCTGAAGAAATGCGCGAAAACCTCCCAAAAGAAATGGATTTTATCCACGAAGCGTCGAATGCTCGACGTGCTATGGCTGACTTTGCCCACGTTTCTACTTCGCTTTACATCCCCGAAGTAATTTCAGCCACGAAACGAGTGTTGATCATGGAGTTTATCCAGGGTGCGCGGGTCGATGATCTGGGCTACTTGGCAGAACAGGGGATTGATAGGAATAAGGTGGCACTAGAGCTTACGAGGGTGTTCAGCCGAATGGTGTTCTTGAATGGCTATTTTCATGCTGTGAGGGATATGCTTCTCGGGTGACGCGTTGCTTATATTGCTATAGGACCCGCATCCAGGTAATCCGTTCTTGCATAATATTCCGCCAACCGGCCGTGATTTGACTTCTCGCTATTAGGGAATCTGTTGATCAGGCGTGCCCCGCCCAACTCGCGTTCGCCATACAATTTCGAGATCGTACTCCTGGATCACGGTCTGTATTTCGATCTCGACCCGGAACTGCGTATCAATTACAGCAAGCTGTGGTTATCTCTCATTGAGAGGGCATCGCCAGAAACGCGAGCTGCCCGCCGCAAATATGCGGAGTTGGTTGGCAACATCACCCCCGATCTCGTGCGTGAGGTCAATACGCATCGGTGAACCTAGAGCTAACGGAACACCAGTACCCTGTGTTTGAGGCTGCAATTACAGGTCGTGCAGCGTTCGAAGGAACGTGGGAGGACGAAAACACTTTTGACAATACATTTAAGCGAGCTTCCAGTATGATTGACATGGTTCCTCAATCAGTGGAGGAGACGGAAGCGATTAGAGATGCGGTCATTAATCGCGAGGGTCTGCTCATCTCAGTGTTGGATGTTCTTCGTAGAGTCCCCAGAAGGGTGCTGATGGTACTGAAGTTGAATGATTTGACAAGGTGGGTTGGAGCGCAATCTCATCTGGGATCCAGGTTGAGAAGGCTTGGATATCTAGGAGCTTGGATCATGCACTCGCGACTACCCACTCGAGTGTTCGGATATTCTTGATCACCACCGAGTACTGCATGGCCGCAGTGTGGCGTGACGATCGTAGGCGAATACAAGAAGGTCTTCGCATGTACGGCTGGCTTGGATCGTTGCGTCGTATGATCGGTTGTTGGTGGTAAGTCATCTTTCTTCCTCGTGAACCCATCTATTATGGTCTTGCAGGAGATATGCTAGTGGCTACTCGAAAGTGACATTTGCGGAAATTATAATGGATATGCAAGCATCCAGCGTGAAAATTTTTGCATGGTGGCGAGGCCTTCGAAGCCGCGGTCTGGTGGCGGCAAATCAAGCAGCCGCTGGACTATCGATAGCGTGAGGGTATTCTCCATGCGGTTGAAGGCGAGAACGGTTACGAAAACCCAACATTCGGGCAATGCATTAAGATGGTAGATAGATGGTAATCAGGTAGAAGACTGGAGTTAATGACCACGTTTACGGCTGGTTCGGATGGAATTACTTCTTGCTTTGTTCTGGGAAGAGCGAGTCAATAGTGCCGATGCTCCGTTTGAGGGCTTCCCACTGCTCTACAGCCAGTGAGATGCCTTTCTTCCCGGGTTTTTCGTCACCGTCCGTGCCGTAGAACTCGCGGATGTCAACAAAAACCTGACCTGTCGTTCACAACATTTGGATAGGCAGGGTGTGCAAATGCAGGAAAGACCGGCCTTTAAATGACCGCACGGCGGCACGTTTCTTCTTCCCTAAATCCACATACTTTTCGCCCTCGGCGTTCTCGAGTACTTTGGCGGCCGACTGTGTGTCCTTTTCGCGAACTGGAGACACCTGGAGGGAACATAGGGGGTCAGCACAGAAAGGGTGACTTTGTGAAGACGAACCGCGTCGTCAAGAGTGTCAAACTTGGGCTTCTTCACTGTTTTCGAGTTGGTGGGTGTTTTTCTCTTGCTGGAGGACGACTGTTGCGCGTTTGGGGCAGGGGAATCAGCCTGGCGCGATCATGGCTGGAGAGGCGGCACCTTTGGCGTCGCGGCTTTCTTTGGCGGCGCATCAGAGTCGGACGCGCCGTGATCGAGGTCCTCCTCGCCGTCGTCGTCTTGCTTTCGCTTCCCGTTCCCCATCGTCGTCGTCGACAAAGTGGCGTGCACCCGTGAGAAATACTGGAGCAGCATGGGAACATATTTCCTGATATATATCGAGTCCTACGTCGCCCTCAACAAGACGCTACCCCGCCGCAACTGCCTCTGCGGTCTCCCTTGCCCTCTTCCTTTCACGTCCACCCGACTTGCAACAGATCATCGTCCTAATCCTGTCGGTTTTCTCTGATTACCCCGCATTCGCTGCGGTACCATGAAGATCTCCCATAAATCCAAGAGGGCGGCCCAACCGGTAAGTGACGGCTTGCCCCGGGCCTGTCCATGCCTTCACGCAGTTTTCGCTTCCCCGCAGCACCCTCAGGTGGCAGAGCTTATCTCAAAGCTCGCGAACACACTAAACGATGATGTTGCTGATGCTCTCGCCAGCATCGAATCCTGGAAATGGCCCCGATCTGACCTCAATTGTTGGATCAAAGTTCTTGACAAGTTCGACACAATTCTAGAAGAAGCTATCCGTGACTATGACATTGACAAGCTCCAACTCAACGTCTTTACCCCAGCAACCAAGCAAACCATCTCCGCTATCCTCAGGTTTGAGAGGTTACTCCTCGAGAACTCCACCAACCGCAAAACCTTCAATTCTTATGACGTATGAATCCGTTCTACATCGGTTATCGCATCGCTTACACGGTCTTTCCACCTCGGTAGCGGTTGATGAGCTTACTTATGACATCCGATTTGGACGTTTTGATTCTGGCGCTGAATCTTCTGTTGCGCCCCGCCCAGCAGTACTCTGCCCAGCCAGCTGTTTCGGCTGCGCTTAGCATTTCCACACCACGCCTACTATCCTTGTCGAAACGCTGGCCTAATCTGCGTGAGCACGGAATCAGCCTGCTGGATCTCGCCAGTCCAAGTGGCGTACCCCAGGTCGACGTCCTCCCTGGCGAGGCTCGAGACGTAAGTTTCGTGTACTATAAAACTGACCACAAGGAGAAGGAGCAGAAACCCGAATGTGGTGATGAACCTCCGGCAACCCCTCGCAAGCCAAGCCTCTCGCCCGGTTCCATAAACATTCACGTTGACGAGGAAACCCTGAAGAAGAAGGATGTAATGGGAATTCTGGCCGACATTCTTGAAGCACACCCTCTTTCTGATGACGATAGATACGAGTTGCTCTGTCGTATGCGCGTTGCAAAGGCGCTGGTGACCGGAAATGAAGTCATTCGAGAGAAACTTCTCGTTGTTCGACTACTGGCTATCGCCATCTATGGCCATACTCATAGCGAAAATCAAGCCGCATCCTCGCTCTTTCTTTACGAACCCGATCTTACAACTCACATTGCTGAGCTTTTACAACTTGATCGCGGCATTTCTACTGCCGTGCAAACGGCTGCCATCGCTGCCCTTGATTCAATCGCGAGATACCGTGGTCGCATCCAGGAGGTTCTGGGGGCCATCAATGCAGGTGTCAACCATGGTATTTTAATGTCCCTTCTTCGCAAGACCATCTTGGATGTCAACAATCCCGAATCTAAACTTCCAAACTCCTTCATCGACGCACTCCTAGCGTTTGTTACATATCTCGCGCAACATGCAGGCGGAGGCAATATGATTGTTGGTGCTGGTCTGGTCCCATTGCTGGTGCAAATAATCGAGAACAAGCTTGCTCAAAGACTTCAAATGGTGTCCAAGGCGATGCAACTGGTGGACAATGTCCTCTATGGATATGCCAACGCATTTCAGTTGTTTTCGAATGCGAGGGGCGTTGACGTCCTTGTCGAGAGGATACAGGTATGAACGTTGTTCTTGTGTCTGAGTCCCTAGACCTTATGTCATCATAATTTTAGCACGAGATTGATTTCGACGTTAAAATATATGGCGATGAGACCCGTTCTCGTGACATCTTCGGGTCGTGGGGTGAACTACCCGTTGCTCGCGCTGCTATCCTCAAGCATACGCTAAGATCGATACACCGTATGATGCAATCAACTGGAACTTCCGAAGGCCTCCGCGGGTTGATTGATTCGACGCTACTGCAGTCCATCAAGAAGATCATCGAGTATAGAGGCTTGTTTGGACCGAGTGTCCTTCCACTTGGTATGTCTCATTACTTGTGATTGGGTAGCAAAAAGTAACAGGTCCTCAGCAATGAATATCATGGCAACATTTGTTCACAATGAACCGACCTCTCTTCCCACAATCCAGGAGGCAGGGTTGCCTGAAGTTTTTTACAAAGCCATTGAAACTGGAGTGGAACCGGTAATTGAAGTGGGTTCCTCCCCATCTGGGTTTTCATGCTTTGTTAAATACTTTTCCCGCCTAGGTCATCCAAGCTATTCCGAATGCTATCGGGGCACTATGTCTTAACCAAGCCGGTCAGGATCAGCTCTCAGCTCGTCCGAGCATCATTCCTGGCATATTTTCCATATTCACATCTGAACGGCACCTCAAAGTTCTTCGCGACAAGGAGAATGCAGTTCTTATAGGTACATCGATCGACGAGCTCATTCGCCACCACCCTTCTCTCAAGACGCCTGTTTTTGACGCTATAAAAGCTGTTTTCAGCAAGATTGAGGATTTAGGAAATACGTTTGTAATCCCAGAGGACAAGAAAGAATGGTATGGACTCTTGCCTGTTCAACCCGAGGAAACTGGGGGGCCCATGCAAGGCGTTGAGTCGGAGGGGAGGGAATCAGAAAGTGGTTCGGGGTTGACATCCGACAACTCTGGCGAGATATCTGGAGAAGATTCTGCTACACAGAGAGATCATGACAACAATGTAGTCATGTTTATTGACGTGATCTGTAGGGTGAGCACTATTTTGGCGCGGTGGTACAAAAGTGCTAATTTATTGCACTAGTTTCTCGAAGGCCTTTTCCAGCATCCTCAACACTGCAAAGATTTTATTCGTAATGCAGATGGGTTGGATCGGATCGGAAGGCTCACTGGCCTGCCTTGCCTTCCATACGACTATGCGAACAGTGTGTCGTCCGACTCGATTGTGCAAGTGATTCGTACCATGGCCGAGATTGGTCCGAACGAGGCACTCTTCTACCTTTCCAAACTCGTTGGTACCTCACTTTCGGAGACAGAGGAATTCTGGAAGGAGCTCCCACCGGAGTCAAAGCTTGCCCCAATGTTGGAGGTAACAGACGATCAATTGTCCAAAGTCAATCAACACTTCCGAAGCCTTGTAACACTGCACATCCGCGTTACATTGATGGCGGATGTATTCTCCACGACTGGCTATGCCCACGGGCGGTCCGCGGTGGGCCTGTTGCAGACACTAATGTCAGATCCGCCCAAGGTGGTCATGGACATGGGTGCTCTGCATCGTGCATCGATCTGGGAAAACATTCTTTTTAAGGCCCACATTGCTTCCAAGGGAATCGAGCTTGGGATTAGCGGGCATGGATCGCCCCTCGAGAGGTCACCCAGCCACATTTCTGTTTCTCTTCCCGAACCAACAAATTTAGGCGTCATCGCTAATGGTGTTGCCGCGGAATTGTCGGCTGCTAGGTCCTCGCCGACGTCTGTGCTACCTTTGAAGAAGGAAACCCCCGTGGACAAAAATGCCAAGGCACTTAAACACCTCACTCACGGCCTTCCCAGTGCACTTGCGCCATTCTTCCAATGTTCGTACTCACTCCTTGAGGATTGTTTTGCATATTCTCACTTGATGTCCGATAGCGATCGTCAAATTGTTCTACGCCAGAAGGAATCCTGATCCCGTGCAAAAGAAGCAGATCCTTAGTGCTTCCGATGTAATTGCAAGCATCATGATTAGCCACCTCAAGGCGGAGATCGTTGGTGAGAAATCTAGGCAGCAGTTGTCTGACGTAGTTATTGACCGGAAATTTCAGGTGACAGCCTGTATCGTCTTGATTACTATAGTGTCATGCTCGGCTTGATGACCGTGTTATTGGTGGACGGTGGGCATACCCAACGGACCATCTTGGAGATCAGCTCTAACGAACCCATCAGAACGTACCACGCAAAATACACTGCACACGGTCCTGCTTCTTTCGTTCCAGCGTGCCGGGGGCCTGGAGAGGATATTCGACATATGTTCAACATTTTTGGATTCTACTGAAAGTGTTACAAATGTGAGACTAGAAGAACGTTCCGAACCGATGGTACAGGAATTAGTCCATGCACAAGGGGGATTAAAGGTTGCTCTCCACCTTCTTTACCCCCTCATTTCCTCCAAAGCCCTCTTCGAGTCCGGGCAGACCATATTGGTGATGACTCGCGACAAAAAGGACACGGATCATGACTACTTTGAACCCCACCACTTTCTCGTTCGACTTCGTCTTGCTAGTGCCCCAGTTCTCCAAAGAATCTGGGAATCGTCATGGCTCCGGTCCACGCCGTTAGCACTGGTCAAATCCGTCGTTCAGCTCGTCCTTGAACATACCGCCGCAGAAAATGAGGAACTCAAGGGCGAACCTCCGGCAGAAGTCATTCCTGGCGCAGGGTCTGCCATTGGGATCGCTGCTGGCTTGCATATGCGGAACACTGGGCCCGACGAGAACCGCATCCGTCAGTTAACAGATATGGGTTTCCCTCGCTCTGCAGCCGAACGTGCATTGGCACGTTCTCATAACAATGTCTCTGCAGCTACAGATCTACTTCTTTTACACCCTTTCCCTCTTCCCCCAGACCCGGAACCAGAGCCCGACACACAACAGAACGAAGCAGGGGGTGGTCCCGAACAACCTACTGAGCCCGCCAGCGAAGATGCGGACGAATCTACTACCCACGACGAAGAGATGGAATCGGAAGAAGTCCTATCGTCTGCCCCACCCGAAGTCCCACTCGTAGCTGTTTCTGAGCAGGGAAAGAGTTTGGAGGAGTTGCGTCAAGAATTGAATGTAGCCCGTGAGCCGCTAAAGGCAGGCTTGACTCGACAGGCGTTGCTGCTTGTTGACGAGCACCCATCGTTGATATTTGAAGTTCACAAAGCCTTCTTACGTCCCTCTCCAGACCTACAGGAACTGTCTATTCGTTCCTTGATCGATGACATCAAAGAATATTCACCTCGCGCGTTGGACATTAAAGAAGAACCCTTGGCGACGAGATGCAGACTACTAGCGCTCGTGTTATCGGAATGCCCCACGCTCGAGCCGAGCATTGGCCGCAACCTCATGGATTGCCTTCTTGCGTTACTCCTCTCGAATTCAACTTCCTTAGAACCAGATCACAGCACGCCAAAGTGGCTTGCCTCCCATCTTCTTGTCACAGAAGCTTTGCTTAATACGGGCGAGCAGCCCGTTCCCATTGTTCTGCCGAAGGAGGGAGATCCCATCGTTCTTCAAGACCTTAAGCTTGGCCCACCGTACCCTGACGCACGGGCGATCGTTTTCGATTTTTGCATCCGCTTACTCGTACTGCCCAACCTACCCCGTGACGAGTTCTTAGCGACTTTACGCTTGCTAGTTGTCCTTTCGCGCGATCACAACGTTGCATCCAAGTTTGTCAAGCAAGATGGAATCACCCTCGTCTTCAAGCACCTGAAAGTACATGGAGGCGCCGGCAGCTATTCCTACATCGCCATCATCCTCCGACACGTCGCGGAAGACCTACAGACCCTACAAGGTACAATGCGTCAGGAAGTCAAGCGCTTCCTCTCTCAACCTCGTACAAAGATTGTCGATGTCTCCAGTTTCGTTCGCAATTGTAGTGCGGTTGCGTTGCGAAACTCTGAATCCTTTATCGAGGTCATTCAGTCGATCTGCCAGCTTCAGCAACCCTACTCTACGATACAGCACATCAGTCTCAAGCCTGACGTTGCGGAGGATTCTGCACCGTCTAATCAGGAGAACCTGAAATCAACGGATATGCAAGTCGATTCGCCGACCGATGTTCCTCGCGTGCCATCAAATGAAGCATTAGAATCTGTGGTTCACTTTCTCATAGGCGAGCTGATGAGAACCTACAAACCCTCCGATAGTTCCGCAGATATAGTACCTCAGTCAAGCAAACAACAGCCCACTTCAGCAGCACCCACCGAACAAACGAGCACCCAGACGTCGATGGTTCATCCCGACAGCCCGAGCGAGCAAGAACGTTACGCTCACTGTTGCTTCCTCATGCAATGCCTTTCCGAACTCCTATTCTCTTATGACGCGTGCAAGCTTGCGTTTTTGTCATATAGTCCCAAGAAACAGCGCCAACAGACACCGTCGAAAGATGGAAAGTATAGGACGGCAGTTCTTCAATTCTTCCTTTCCGAGCTCGTTACGTACGGCACGATCGCCCCCCAGCCTGATACCAAAACTAGGTTGCACCTATGCACTTGGGCTATGTCGGTGCTTGTAGCTCTCTGTGTCGATTGCTCGCCAGGCGCGGAGACGAAGGAAGTTCCTGTAGACCTTGTTTCGATCCGCAAGTTTGCCCTCGATGCCATCAGCAGGGCCATCAAAGAAACCCTGCCTTCTGAAAGCATGGGTAGTAAATACGGTCGCCTTCTCGCATTGACAGACCTGTGCAATCGTTTGTTGACCGTGCGTTTCGGCAACAACGGGTCCAGAAAGCCGATGGAAGAAAACACGACACATGTCGCAAAGATCATGCTGGAGAAGAATTTTGTCGCGACTCTGACTAACGCTCTTGGCGAAGTCGATTTGAACTTCCCGAACATCCGCAACTTGGTCGCATCCGTTCTTCGGCCGTTAGAGAATTTGTGAGTTTTTTTTACGCTTTCTGTGAGGAAGCCGCGTTGAGGATATCTCCAGAACCCGTGTCGCAATCAAGATGAGTCGGGCATCAGAGAAGTCCAAGGACGGCACAGAGGGAAAGACTCAGAGTATCGGATCGGTATCAGAAGACGAGGGAGAGGAAGATATCGACGTTGAAGATGCCGAACGCGAGGAGACTCCTGATTTGTACCGTCATTCAGTTCTTGGAATGTGGGTGCCTCACTAAATTTCGTCTGAATTTTTTTATCTAATGTCTTCTAATGTAGATTCGGAGGTGTAAGTATAGTAGCTTCCGATCATAACGGAGACTGATACTTTATGAACAGGAGATGGAAGGTGTTAACTATGTGCAAGATGATGAGATGGACGAGGGAGACGAAGATGAGGAAGAGGATGTCGACATGGAGTACGGGGACGAAACCGACAGCGAGGCGACTTCTAATTCCGATGCAGTTGACGTGGAAGAGGAAGATGGGGATGATGAAGATGAATCTCATGGCGATGAATGGCGAGATGAAGATGAAGACTACGAGGAAGCAGATTTGATTGAGAATGACGAAGACGGGGAAGCCGGTGTCACTGCCGCTAATGGCGGTGACCAAGTTCTTGACGAGGACATGATATGGCAGGTTTGTCTGATCTATGTCATTCACTGGATGCCCGTTTAACTATGATACGCTGAAGGACGTAGGTGATGACGGAGATGCAGAAGACGAAAATGGCGACGAAGGTGACGAGGATGAAGGGGGAGGTTAGCCGTCCTACTAAGTTGCTTTCCGCTTGATAATCATCTCCGCACAGACCACATCAATGTGATCCACACCGAACAAGACGACGAGCCAGACATGTCTGACGAGGAAGAGTATGGCCATTAGTTCCGAGCCGTATGACGCAGGACTGATGCTTGAATAGATTCCGAGGGGATGTTGGTGTTGTCGACGTTCGGGATGTTGCCCCCGTGGGCGGTGCTACCGACGATGTTTTCACCTACTCAGAACCTTTCGACGGTGACGGGGTTGAAGCCCAAGGGAGAGAAGTAAACCCATTCATATCTCGCCGACGCAGTGGTAAGTGTCTGTCAACTGTGTGAGTCTCAGACGGATGATTTACATGATTTCGTCCAGGCGCCGACGATGTCCAGGTTTTCGGTCGAACTCGGAACCCACCATCTGCACCAAGCGAAGCGACGGTTCATCCTCTTCTTTTGGATGCGTCCGTTGGCAGCAACCGCACATCAGCAGCTCTCTCTCGTGGATCCCGGCGACAGCAACGAGGAAGCGGGAATAACCTTCAAACCGAACTCATCCAGTCAATCGAAGACATCATAGGGGGAGACGCTGTTCAAGTTTTCCAGCATATCGTGAACCGTTCCGGCGGTACTCGTGAGACAATCCGTGTTGATGTTGCTCCGGCCGCGCTAGCTGGCATAGAACAGAGCATGCTCCACTTGCAGAGGCTTGCGGGTGTACCTTCTGGTCCCAGAGTGGAACGCATTCCTCGACAGAGCGAGAACCCTCCTGACAGCCGTGGACTTGATCCTCTTTTCACAGTACAAAGGTGGACTGAGGAAGCCAAAATCGTCAACGGCAAACATGTATCTGAAAGAGCCAACCGACTAGGCAACCACATTGCGCTTGCGTTATTACCGGCTGCCATTGCAGCCAAGGCAAAGGAAGAAGAGCAAAGGCGACAAGCACAGGCGAAAGCGGAGGAGGAAGCCAAACAGCGTGAAGCCGAGCGAGTTGCAGCTGAAGATTCAGCTGAGGCCACCGAAACTGTAGACGCACAATCAAATGATAACGCAATCACTGCCTCGCCAGAGCCTTCCACCGCTCTAGTTCAAGAGCGCGCAGAACAAACTCCTGTCACAGACTTGGTTACTAGTGATGTCGAGATGCACGACGCTCCACCTGAACCAGCGGCTGCTGCTTCACAAGCAGACATGGCGGCTACTTCCCAGGCCCAAGAGAGACTTACTGTCATGATTCATGGGAGCGAAGTCGATATCACGGATATGGGCATAGACCCGACATTCTTAGAGGCGTTGCCAGACGATATTCGGGAAGAGGTCATTAATCAACATGTTCGTGACCAACGCGCTGCAAGAGTAGAGCGACCCGCCGATTCTCGGATCAGCTCCGAATTCCTTGATGCTCTGCCTCCTGAAATCCGCGCGGAACTCATCCAACAAGAAAGGCTGGAGCAGGCAAGACAAGCTCAGCCGGCGGCAGCCAACGAGAATGCTGCATCCGGAGCTGCGGCCGACATCGATCCAGCCAGCTTCATCGCCAGTCTTGACCCACACCTGCGTCAAGTCGTTCTCTTGGACTCGGAGGATGGTCTTCTGCAGACTCTGCCGTCCTATATGATTGCCGAAGCAGGTGCATACCGCGAAGAGGCTCAGCATCCACGCAGATTTACGTTCGCAACGCGTGGGGGCCACAGGCCTACTTCAAGGCCTGTCCCACCCCGCAAAGCTCCTGTGCCAAGGGACGCTATCCAGCTCCTTGATAAAACTGGGGTGGCCACTCTGGTTCGCCTCCTCTTCTTCCCTCAGGTCTTGAAAAAGAACCTCCTTTTCAAAGTGCTAGTCAATCTCTGCGAGAACGGCAAAACCAGAACGGAACTCTTCAATCTTCTTCTCAGCATACTGCAAAGCGGACCGGGTGACCTCACCGCTGTGGACAAGAGCTTCGCACAGATGTCTACCCGCACTCCAAAGACACCGAGTCAGCAAGCCCCCAAGGCTCACGGTAAACAGAAGGCACCTGAGCCCAGCAATTCCGCGACTCTCACCAATCTTCAGAACGAATCTGTCCCAGATCTAGTTGCTCAACGCTGCCTTGAAGCACTAGCGTTTATAGTCAGCGCTAACGAGCTATCGTCCCTTTTCTTCTTGGGCGAACACGAGTTACCTGCCGGACTCAGAAAGGTGAACACCAAGAAGGGCAAAGGAAAGGAGAAGCAAGCACCCCAAACCCACTATCCCATCGTTCTCCTCCTTGGTCTTCTGGATAGACAGTCGCTCCTCAGAACACCATCTATCATGGATTCGGTCGTCTCATTACTCTCCACCGTTACCAAACCGCTGGTTAGTCTGAAGTCGGAGAAGGAATCTGTCTCGACCGCAGCACCAGCGAACTCGAATGAGCCAGCTTCCAATGCCTCGTCTGTGCCGTCACTGCCTACCGCCCCAGACGCACCTCGACGCCAAGAGTCAAGCGGTGCGGCGGGAGCAGAAGGAGATCAGAACAAGGCCGAAAACGAAAACCTCGGCGGCGAACAATCCGACGAACGGATTTTACTGGCTAGTCCGCCTCAAATACCGCACTCGGTGCTACGTCTCATCGTCAACATCCTGACCATTGGCGAGTGCTCTGCGCGCACGTTCCAGCAATCATTGACCCTTATCCAAAATCTGTCGCACATTCCCGACGCTCGAGATGTGATTGCACAGGAGTTGAAAGCCAAGGCACAAGACTGCGGGCAGAATGTTCTCACCGACCTCAACCACCTCTGGGTATCCCTACAAAATCACTCTCAGGACATTCTTGCTTCCTCTGTGGCCTCCAAGTTTTCTTCACCCTCGTCCGATCAAACCAAGTTGTTGCGCATCCTGAAGACACTGGACTATATGTACACCCCTCGTGCAGCGGGACCCCTGACGGATGAGACTCGCAAGAGCCAGGACGCAGAGAAAGTGCAGAATATCTACGAATCATTCCGCTTCACACCACTCTGGCGGCGACTCGGGGATTGTCTCGCTACCGTCGAGGCTCAGCCCGATATGGAGCATGTCGCCACTGTCTTGCTGCCCTTGATCGAAGCTTTGATGGTAGTGTGCAAGTACGTGTGCCCTAAATCCACTACCGGAGGTGTGGCGAGGACGGTGAAGGCAGCTATGTCCCCAAGATCGCCCACGACCGCTAGAGAGTCTATGGAGGATCTCTTCGTCACGTTCACCGATGCTCACAGAAAGATCCTCAACGTGATGGTCCGCAACAACCCCTCACTGATGAGTGGATCATTTTCTCTTTTGGTCCACAATCCACGCGTCCTTGACTTCGACAACAAGCGGAACTATTTCACGCAGCAACTTCATCGTCGACCCACATCCCGCGAACACTACAGCACGCTACAACTCAATGTTCGCCGTGCACGTGTATTCGAGGACAGTTTCCAATACCTTCAGCGGAAGACCGGTGACCAAATCAAACACGGCAAACTTAGCGTCCGATTTTACGATGAGGAGGGTGTAGACGCCGGTGGTGTCACGAGGGAATGGTTCCAAATCCTTGCACGCCAGATGTTCGATCCCAACAACGCACTCTTCCAGCCGTGCGCGGCCGACAGACTGACGTATCAACCAAACAAGAATTCGTGGGTCAACCCAGAGCACTTATCATTCTTCAAATTCGTTGGTCGGGTCATCGGAAAAGCCATCTATGATGGACGGCTCCTAGATGCATACTTTGCGAAGAGTTTGTACCGACAGCTCCTCGGTAAACAAGTTGACTATCGAGATGTCGAGTGGGTTGACCCAGAGTACTACAATTCGCTGTGCTGGATCTTGGAAAATGATCCCACGCCGTTGGAGTTGACGTTCAGCGTCGAAGCGGACGAGGTTTGTTGCTAGATTTTATCCACAGGGTCTTGCATCATTTATTGTCTTTAACCCTTGCAGTTTGGAAGGAACCGTATTTTCCCGCTCAAAACAGGAGGTGAAACCATCTCTGTCACACAGGAAAACAAGCGAGAATTTGTACAGCTTTCTGCCAATTTCCGCTTGTACTCCTCCATCAGCGAGCAAATCGAGAACCTAGTTGCTGGATTCCACGAGATCATTCCTAAGGATCTCATCACCATCGTAAGTTATCGCGTTCTCCGGGCATTGGGGTTTTCTCATTTCACATCTAGTTCAACGAACAAGAACTTGAGTTACTCATATCTGGGACGCCTGACATCGATGTCGACGAGTGGAGGGCTGCGACGGAATACAATGGATACACAAGCTCGGACCCTGTGATCGTTTGGTGGTGGAGAGCTCTCAAATCGTTCAATCGTGAGGAGAGAGCGAAAGTGTTGAGTTTTGCGACCGGCACCTCGCGTGTGCCTCTCAATGGTTTCGTCGACCTCCAAGGCGTGCAAGGAGTTCAAAGATTTTCGATTCATCGTGCCTACGGGGATCCGGATCGCCTTCCACAAGCCCACACATGTGAGCCCTCTTACAGATTAAGATGATATAGCTACTGATGTCCACGATGTCAGGCTTCAATCAG
Organism: Rugiboletus extremiorientalis; assembly: GCA_038093855.1. Lineage (NCBI taxonomy): Eukaryota > Fungi > Basidiomycota > Agaricomycetes > Boletales > Boletaceae > Rugiboletus > Rugiboletus extremiorientalis. The sequence continues at coordinate 23,383 of JBBPSY010000054.1, forward strand.
ATCGATCTACCACAATATTCTTCTTATGAGATGCTGCGACAACAGCTGTTATTAGCGATAAACGAAGGGGGAGAAGGCTTTGGATTTGCATAAACCAGCACACATGTCCCGGAACACGTTTAGATGAATCCCCGGGTCCCAGTCATGTAGTAGAAGCATCATATTTGTATTTTACATTACGCACGGCTTTACCGCAATTGAGCATTCTAACAAAGTTCGAGCACGGAAGTTCTCGCACCGACCGGCTACCCGGAACCTCTGTCGGCCCTGTCACCGTGATATTCGTTACTGCCATGAGCTGCCGTCTTCAGTTGCCGGGTCTGCGTTTTCGCCATGAGAGCCTACCTCGTCAAAGAGTGGAAGCATCCCTCTGAGCTTGCTCTCGCGCATGATGCACCAGAGCCAGTGACCGGGCCAGATGACGTCCTCGTCGATGTGTATTCTGCAGGCCTCAACTTTTTCGATGTCAGTATCTCGCACACGTACGCGCGTCAGACTTGATGGCCTCTCGACAGATCTTGCAAGCACAGGGGAAATACCAAGTGAAACCCTCCTTTCCATTCACACTTGGTGCAGAATTCGCCGGGAAGCTTGCGAGCAGCTCCCAAATTCCGACGGGTTGCCCTTTTAAACCGGGAGATAGGGTGTTTGGCAGTGCACAGGGCGCATTCGCGGACCGCATAGCTGTCAAGTGGAAAACAATCATGCCCCTCCCTGATAACCTCACGTTCGACCAGGGTGCAGGTACGTCCTATTCAATGTTTTAGGAACACCAGTCTTTCTCACGACGGCGTCACAGGTCTTTGCATTACTTGGCCGACGAGTTACGAGGCTCTTGTAGGTCGAGCAGAGCTGAAGCCAGGTCAAGTAGAACGTGCGTATCTAGGAAAGCGCTGGCTGATTCAGAAGGCTATCTAGGCGAGACCATCCTTGTAAATGCTGCAGCTGGAGGGGTTGGGATTGTTGCTGTGCAACTGGCTAAAGGTGGCTTTTCCGCATCTCGGGCTCCGCCACCCACTCACAAAGTATAGTACTGGGAGCCAAAGTTATTGCCGCTGCTGGCTCGCAATCGAAACTGGACATATGCAAGCGGTATGGGGGTGCAGACTATGTTGTTAACTATTCGACCTCGGACTGGCAGCGGCAGGTATTGGAGATCACCGGGGGTAGGGGTGTCGACGTCGTGTACGATCCCGTGGGCAAGATAAAAGGCGAGTGGGGCCACAACCTCCCCTGTGATGAAAGTCTGATGGTCTTTCCAGACTCGTTGAAATGTATAGCATTCAAGGGCAGAGCATTGGTGATTGGTTTCGCCGCAGGCTCGATAGAGAATGTAACATCATCCTTGCGCCAATGTCTACTGGGTGTTCACCACAACCGCTAGCTGCCTCTGAACCTAGTGCTACTGAAAAACATCAGCATTGTGGGACTCCACTGGGGACTGTACGAAAGTGCGTAGCAGAGCTATGATTCGGGCGACTGGATGTTGCATTCATCGTCTATTTTAGGGAAAGAACCCTCTCGAGTTCCTGTCGTGTGGAGTGAACTGTTAAGGTTCGTGGTTCATCGACATCGTTGGAGTCCGTGATGACTGACCGGCCGAATCTAACAAGCTTGCTCTCCTCGGGGAAAGTAAAACCAGTGGTCTACCCCACGGTATACCCGTTAGCAAGTGCGATGGATGGCTTGGGTGCGCTGGAAAGAAGGGAGACATGGGGTAAAGTGGCTGCCCGCATTCGGGATGAAGAGGATAAGACGAGCGCGAAATTGTGAGGTTAGGGTTGGTGCGGTGTTTGGGGTCCGCTCTCGTCCTGTGAAGCTTTGTACTCGCGTCGGTCGCAGTTTCGAACTGCTCGTCATGCAATCGTTTGAAGACACAGAACCCATCGTGCGGATACGCGACTTAAAGAAGGACCACGTGAATTTTGTGTTGGAGAATGTCGACTTGGCGTACGTGCAAAGTCCTGTGTCTGCTCAGTCGTTCGCATTCACCCCATCATTCATGGTAGGTTTGCAAACTCGGTCCGAAGAGTGGTCATGGCAGACATACCAACAGTCGGTCCGTACGTGCCAGAGAATGTGTGTGCAATACTAAACACCCGAGCTAGCCATTGACATGGTTGAGATCCACTCCAACACTACGGTGTTGCCAGACGAGTTCATCGCCCATCGGCTTGGCATGATTCCGCTGAACAGCGCAAACTGCGACGAGGGCATGCGCTACACTAGAGTACGTCTCGCATTCTATGAATTGAGAGAGTAACAGCCATGACGTCTGGGGGACGCTCAGGACTGTACCTGTTTGGCAGGATGCAAATACTGTGCGATCGAACTGAGGCTAGAGATCGTGTGTGGCGACAATCGGACCCTGGAAGTCACAAGCAATCACCTCGAAGTAGTCGAATTTACATCGAACGCTGGCCCGTCAGAGACAATAACAGAAGGCGAGGAGCTGACGAAGCGAGGAGAGACCTTTGGGTACCCAGTAGGGAAGAGTGCGTCGTTCAAACGTTTCTCAGCAGTTCTCATTATCCCGCCCTGCTAGATGACCCAGCGGTACCTCCGGTTTTGATTTGTAAGATGCGCAAAGGGCAGGAATTACGCTTGCGTTGCGTGGCAAAGAAGGTGTGCACATTCAACGTTGCATGAGCACCTCACGTACCGTGGTGGTAGGGCATAGCGAAAGAACACGCAAAGTGGTCGCCATGCTCCGCTGTCGCTTTCGAATATGATCCTTATAACAAGTTGAGACATACAACATATTGGCATGAGGCCGATTCGCGGGCGGAGTGGCCAGTAGGCGAAAACGCAAAGGAGGAAGAGCCTCCGAGAGATGACGAAGTATTTGACTTTCATGCGAAGCCTCGTAAGTTCTACTTTGACGTCGAAACGGATGGGAGCCTGGGTCCGCAGGAGGTGATTATGAGGGTGCGTGGGCCGTAGCTGTCGGATTAACGATTTACTGACATACTCTGTAGGGACTCGCTGAACTCCAAACAAAGCTCGCAAACCTGATCCTCGGCCTCAAACCTCCTTCGGACATGGATGTGTCAGGGGAGATGGATGCAACGATGAATGGGGCTGGCGCTGCGTGGAGTCAACCTGCTACGGCCTGGGGAAACTCGGCTGCATCTGCCGCCGGGTATGCTAGTCCAGCCGCTGGCGGGTGGGGTGGTGGTGGAGCGGGCTGGGGAGGTGGCACCAGCCCGGCGCAGAATAGCGGTGGCACTACTGGTGCTTGGGGGGCGACGCCGGCAGCAAGTTCCGGAGGGGGGTCGAACTGGGGCACGAGCCCGGCTCAGAACGCGTGGGGAGGGAGCACCAGCCCCAACTCGGGTGCTGCCAGTAGCACGGGCGCTTGGGGTGGTCAGCAAGGGTGGGGAAGTCCAAACCCGCAAGCG
>JBBPSY010000055.1:0-29113 GCA_038093855.1 Rugiboletus extremiorientalis
TGTAGCCAAGAGTATGTACTATATTTAATCCCACCAAAGCCAAGTGATATTCCCACCCCTTCTTATGTCATGCCTCATACATTGCATTTTTGTGAAACATTGAAAGGGTTTATGGAGTCACTGTATGTGTGATTGCAGTAGCACAGTGATCACATTGGTTATGACTGTAAGCATATGGTAGGAATTTGTGGAATGTACCTGGACAGAATCAGTCACACATTTGTGAAATCCAACATAGAATGATACATCCTCTAAACATGATGGTGCTCAATCTGATGACATGATATGACTGGATATTGATCCACAGGCACTGGATCTTGGTGCTGAAGTTTTAATCAATATCACATGCATGGCAAACATATATATGATCATGACATACTCTCAAGGCATTAAGATTTGGTAATAAATCAATTGGTTGTTGTGGCTGGTGGTATCCAGGTGGTAAGCCCATTTGACATTGGTATTGGTGACCAGCTTGTTGTGTCTATTGTGGTGAGGTGGGAGGTGTAGCCCTAACTGTTATCATATCATCAAATTAGATGTATTATATCATCCAAATTACTCCATCATACACATTGTTTTGCCAACTTTTTATCTGTTTTTGTATCAAGCCAGGTGGCTGCAAATTATTACTACAGTTAAACTGGTAAATGCATTATAAAAGTGTATATTTGCATCTTTTTGCAATGCATGTACCCACAAATGCTTAACACAGGGCTACAGGGGGAAGGCTTGATTGCAATCACTCAAAGTGGCAGCCTTTGTGTAGTATGTAACTTGAGTACCATTGATAATCCTCCCCAAGTAAGGCTTAGCCATTTGTTTGGTCAAGCTTGCTGTGGTGGGCAAGGGATGTGAGTCTAAATTGTATTCTGTGCTCAAGTGGCTATACTGCAGCAGCTGAGTTTGAAAGAATAAAAGACGTGTGGTCTGTACTCAAGTGGCTGTGTGGCTGTGGCTGAGTCTTAAAAAATAAAAGACAATCATCTGCACTTGGGTGGCTGTGTGGCTGCAGCTGAGTTTGAAAATAAAAAATTATTTCTGTGCTTGTGCCCACAGGAGTCTGAAAAGCCACATGGTTTTTAAGGTTAGCAACAGCTATGGACATTGGCAATGCAGGCAAAATACACATTGGATCACACTTTTTCACCCTACATCTCCCTTAACTTTTTAGATGTTGCTCTACAACTCAAGGGCTATCCTCTATGCTCTCCAACATGCTTGCCAAGTATACAAGAAGGACATCTTTGCACTCATGCAACTTGGTCTCACAAAGAAGCTCGACCAATAGCCTCAATATAAACATCTGTGGATATACATCTGAATGCAAAGCTGCTCTCCACACATGGGTCCAACATGACACTCCTTTTGCATACTTCAACAATGCCTATGGCCATCTTGTCAAAGCAATCCAAGATGACCTGCTCCAACTTGCTCATGGACTGCCCCTCTCCATTCTCAGTTAAAAGTCTATCTTCTGGTTTGCTGAGAAATTACTGGATTCCGCCTCAAATTCTGGTGCATGCACAATGCCTCCCCTTTGAAATGGTGGCTGTGCTTATTCAGTCTTCTGCATCACCATCCATGAAGTAGAGAAACTCATGGGTGCATTGCTCAATGACAACACTGCAAGACTCACAATCATTGACTTCATCCAAAAAGTTCTCTTGGCTGCAAAGATATGCAACATCCCTTGGTTGTCAAACCCCTCTGGTACTCCAGGCCATCCTATCACAATGGTCTTCCATCATACTTGGATTAATCTTGGCCAGGCCTCTGCTGTCAGTCATGTCCTCCATGAGAATCCTCGCATTTCTGCTATTCAAGCAGTCACATACAATATTCTCCAAAATAATGCCCATGCTGAGTGGAGTGTGACAGACCTATCCATACAGGATCTCCACTTTATCCTCAACAGACAGGTTCTTCCTCAGAAATGGGACATTGACTCCATGACTTGGCCAGACACTTCCAATTCCACTTATGTTCACAACACCTATGAATGGATCAAGGCCAACTATGATAGTTCACTTCCACTACACCAAGCTGCAATGCTTGTCACCATTGTTTTCAGCAAGATGCTTCCAAATGTTTGTCATGCCTCCAAGTCTGGCAATCTTCCAAAGTGTAACAACTCAACCCATCTTGTATGCTCTGCTCCATGGATATCCACATCTTCCACCAATCACAAGAGCTTCACTAACCCTCATGTCTTTGTCACAATGATGTCCACATTTATCATTGCCATCTATGAGGAGAATTCCCCTCTTTGTCTCTATATGAAGTCTCATGCTGGAAACCTTGATCCAGCATGGACCAAGAAGCACAGTCCATCCCTCTCTTCCCACTGCAATGCTTCTTCCTCACTTCCTCCATAAATGCAAAGGGCATCATGCCCTTCAACCTTGTCCACCTCAGCCTTGCACAATCAAAGGCAAGTGGCATCTCCAAGGCTCCAAAGTTCAATGTCTCCTGGACTCTCCTTAAAAAACAAGACCAACTCCTGTTCCACAAATCCCTTGTGGCTGATCTCAAGAACTTGCCATATGGTCCATTCATAGCTCTCACTTCCCTCATCAGTCTTTCAGATGCACAATGCCTCTCTAAATGTGGTGAGGTTGTTGAACATCATTTGAACAAATGACCAGTAGATAATCCAGAGCCACTTGCTTGCCCTTCAAAGAAATCACAAGCATCTTACTGCTAGATAATACACATTCCCACTATTACTGGATTTGTGCATATAATCCAATCTTGTAGATATACACACTCTTTTCAGTGTAATATACCATAGGCCTATCATCTGTTTCAAAAATGCAGTGACTTTGACTTATGTTGTTGGCTAATTGAATATGTCCACATTTCTGACATAGGGGAGTTTGCATACTTTTGCAAATGTCATGTCATTCAGCATCATCACAGTAGATATGCTAGGTAGCTACACTATATATATTGTGGAACTCTCATATAGCTGTGTATTTCAAATGAGTCTTCCTTCCATTCCACTGGCAGTGTATGCATTCATTCATGTACCTCCACTGGCATGCTTTCATACATTACACTTCTCCTCCCCTCTCTGCCCTGGATTGGGTACCTCGTTTCACAACACCCCTTATCTATATCCTCATTACTCTCACTGACTTGGGCGTTCTTCCTCTGCCACTCCACACCACATCATCCACCAACACTCTCCTCTCTTCTCATGTTCTCCCTTCACCTTGTCTATGCCATGGCCTACACTCTATATCTTAGCATGATCAGTATACACACAACCACAAAAACAGTTCACTGTCACAATATATTATCTACACACTTTGGCTTACATAAGCTATCCCCACATCAGTCTAGCCACAGTGCAGGTTGCCTTGGTCACTACTCCATTTCTATACATAATTATGCCTACTACAATCTCACTCCACTATTGATTTCTACAATAGCAGACATATCCAGCTGTCTGTCTTCATGCTTGCAACCACTGCAATAGTCACTATGTAAATCACAGTACATGCACAACCACAACCACACACATCCTACAGGGTATGGTCATCCATATCTGGGAGTGAAGTTGGTGTCCATCATTTCAAATATGTCTTGTTCAGTCCAACAACATCCTGGACACATCTTTTCCTTTTTGGGTCACTGCCCCTATCCCATACCTTCTATTTTTTCCTTTTTCTTGTTTTTTTATAAATTCTTTTTATAAATTTTTTTGCCCATGTTTTGGCAGTCCAATCAACCCCATCTATACACCTTTTCCTCTTTTGGGACACTATCCCCTAATATTTATCCCCCATCTTTTATGAAAATGAATGAGTAAAGGGTAAATCATGGTGAAGGAGAAAATAAAGAAAGCAGACCATAAGAGTCTGCTCTGAAACTCAAGGACCTTCTGAAGAAGAAGTAGTCCTAATAAAGGAAAGAAGCAAGACCCATAATGATCTTGGAAGGTAGCCTTTCAGCATATTATCTAGTGTTTACAGAAGTAGTATATTAAGCAATGGTACTAAAGATGATGCTGTCATGTTTCACTCCTGATATTCATAGGAGTCTTTGCTGAGGCCAGTGAGAGATGTCATGTAATACCCTGGTGTCAACAATGACAGATATTCAGTAGGTGGTTGGAGTTGGCTGGGATTCCTCACCACAGTGCAAGCACCCATTCTGGATAGTGCCATCATGTTCACACTGCAAGAGAATATTGAAATGCTCAAAGTGCAAGGGGGGAATGGGGGAAAGACACTGTTCATAGCATGCTCACTGTTGGGGACAGTGAGCACACAGTGGAGCAGTGGTGGCAGTTCCAAAGTTGTGTGAACTCAGGTACTTGTACATAGCCATGTTGGCAAGTAATGAGGTCATGCCAGTATGATGTGGTGGTGGCAGTACATGACTATTCTAGGTAGTGTTCTGAAGTGAAATATTAGATTTATTGAGGGTGGTATTGGCAGTGAGTGGGAAAATGGATTTAGTATGCTAATTGGCATGTCATTCCCACACTCTTCAGCAAGCTTAGAAGTGTTATATAATGTGATGTCCAGGTGCAGGTGATGTTTGAGGAGATTTTGAGGGCTGTGTGTATAACACCTTGCACCACCACTCATTGAACCCTTATTCCCTCTAGTACTACCCTGGTATCATGTCCTCCCCTGCTATGGCACAACACATCAAGCTCCCCATCAGCACCTTGTTTCCCTTTCATGTTGTTACAGATGATGAACTTCAATCCTATATTTGCATGATCTATACAGTGGAATCCATCAGGAATAAGCTGGTGTTGCAATATGCAGACAAAAATGAGAAGACCTGTAACTGTGTGGCCACAGAGATTCTGGTCATCTAGTCTGCCACTTCCTATGGTATTGTCACATCCTTGCAGAATTACTCTATTCTGAACAAGGGAGGAAGTTGTTGAGAACCGAAATGAGACAGGCTATCAGGTCAAATCTCCTCTATTTCTTTCATGTCCTCACCTTCTGTCACCCAGGGTTCAAAGATGCAGCATCCATCCATGGTGATGCATTGATCACCCTCTTTAACATATACATGATCAAGGAACATTACATGGGCAGGCACAATCCAGCAGTAGTGATACTCTGGCAGAGAGATTATCTGGACATTATCCTATTATCCTTTTGGAGCAAGATGTATTCACACTTAGTGAGCAACATCCCTCCACAAGATCATGCCATGCCAACTTTCAACAGGTTGGACCTACCCAAAAACTCACTTTGAAGTGGATTGGGATGGAGAGAACTACTAACTAAATATCAAGGTCACTCCCATTGCTCAGCTCATGTGAGATGGAATTCATATCTTTGGACCTTGGTATGAATACCCATATGCATAGGAGGAGGCCATGTCAGATGACAAGGAGCCTGTGCATATGTATGCCAGAGGTGCATCACACATCTTTCTGTATCATATATCTTGAAAAAACATATATGCCACAGACATCCTAGCCAATCTCCCCAATAGTGACTTGGATGCCAAGGGCATGTTGGATTCCAATGTTTAACACATGTACCATGTCCATGTTATCCCCTGAACACTCCAGCCATTTCAAATAAATAAATAAAACAATTCTGTTTGGAGATCTGGGGATGTAAATATGCATGTGACATTATAGGAAATGAACCTCAGATTACCTACTAATATCCTGCAGCTCTGTTGCCACACCCAGCATTGCATCCCACCCATTAAACACCAGTGAGAATTTCCCCTAATACAGCATAATTCTCACTAAATGGTTTCTCTGAAGCTATGACTGAGCTTAAAGGTATGAAGGGCTTTGAGCTATACTCACACACTTGCATTCCTGGTGGATGTGTAAACATCTCTACCAAAATGCTCCTCTGGCACAGAGAGGGAAATTTGTATTCATGCCATGCATGGTTGTCCCAGATACATGGGATGTGCAGTAGTGACTATCCTGCTAACCATGCTGTGTTGTTACAGACAATTACAACTGCAATATCATCTTGTAATGCAATCCCTGCGATCTTCCAGGACTTGAGATGATTTGTCCCAATGATATAAGTGATTGGGTTGTTATCTGATGATGGTCTATGCTATTTGTTACAGATACAACAAGCAGATCTCAAGTGCATCCATGAACCATTTTCATCAATGTTAGTGGATGGAGATATTGGCATGATTCCTGGAATTACAATGCTGCCACAGAAGGAGTGGAGCACAACCAATGATAACATGTCCATGCAGGTGGACCCAGCAGAGGAGGTCAAGCAATGGAGCTTGGTGGTATTGACAGCATCCTGATGCCTGCCAGATGCCTCTATGGTGATAGGCATATCTGCCAAATCCCAGAGGAAATGTTTCAAGGGCTTGTACATTCCAGATCCCTCCAGATGTTGTCAAACACTGGGTGAGGCACAGCCCAATCTGGCATATTCAACTTGTTCAATTCCTACAATGCTGTGTGGAGATCTAAAGAGCATGGTCCCCAGATATATAATTCAAGAAGCATGGGGGGGAGTTTGAGGAGAATGTGACAAGGGTCTGTATATCCAAATGGGTATGCATGATCAGCTCCCATTACCACACAGTAGAATTGCACTCACTGCTGGTTGTATCATCCTTGTTGTGAATCATGGTGAGGTTTTCACTGGTCACCTATCAAGAGGACCACCTGTTTCATGTATTGTACATGGGATGGGACAAATTCAAGGAGATAATAGTAAACAAAAGATGGGATGGAATGGTGCACCTACTGGACTATAACTGCATACTTGGCAGCATAGACTATACAATTGACTTCAGGTGCATGGTGACCATGTGCCATGCTGTGTTAATTGATAGCTGTGTAGAACTTCACTGCTGTATGGGTGGGCTAATCAGGAAGAGGTGGCAACATACATTGAAACTGTGCAGTGCCTTCAGCGCTATCCATTAACCATCTGGCCTCCACCTACACAGATCAAAAGGGCTGGCTGGAAGGATCCAGACAGCGTCATCCTCAGTATTATTGCCAAGCAAATGGGCAACCTACACCCCAAGGCATCAATGCCATCACACCTGATGTTGTACTAAACACTCACACAGTGATTGTGGCCAGCATGTGATCCTCCCAAGCAAGAGAAATAAGAGATGGCTGGACCATCTAAAGGCCTGTTGCAAGAATGGCTGCAACAGAAGTATGTTTCTACTTTACATTCTGTTGGTGAATGGCATGTATTCATTATAAATGGGTGTATAATACAAACTGTACACACCTACAAGTGGTGAGATGTTCATGAATGGGTGGCAAAATCAGCAACATCATTCTGGATGTTGGCAGAGATCCAGTGCATGGATCATTTACCCCTTGGCTAAATTTGTTCAACCACATTAGTAACCACATATGTGATACAACAAGACCCTGTGTGCCCTTAGAATTTAGTAAGGCCAACATGGGTTCCATTGAGCAAAGATGGCATGCACAGGCAGAATTTGAAGGCTTTGCCATCATGGTATGGCAAAGAATGGTCTCTATGGAGAAGGTGCATGTCCAAGGTACACTGTCCATTGCCCTCTTTTGCAGAAAGAACGTTGGTGTCATGGTGAAGAATGAGAAGATTTCTTACTTCATCAATGAGGTAGAGTGGAGCCTTATCACCAGCCTTTGGATGGATTGTATGCCAGATGGCTTGCATGGAGTCCTTGCAGATACATTCAGAATGGAATTGCATGAGTGGACATGTGAGATATATAATCCATGTCATTTGTAATGATGCATTTACATCTAATAGACATATATGTGTGTTATTTCCACTACCAGACAAAACAATTTGGTATACACAAATTCTTCCACACTGCTGTTTATCAAACCACAATGGTACCCTGCTGTGCTACACATTATGAAACCCAACATACATGTTAGAACGCTACATCTCTCATACATTACATAGTGATCTTTAATCACTGACTGAGTCATTACTTGTACCCATGGGTAAGGCCATCTGATTGTAACAGGTTCCATACTTACATGTAACACTCTGGACCTATATAAGTCAATTGTCATACTTTGAATTTGATGCTTACACTTTTTGTTTACTTGGAGTAACTCCTCCAGTAAGAGAGAACCTTTGAAACCATGACTTTTACCTATGTACATCAGTAGAGTAAATCCTTGACCTTGAACTTCACCAAATTCTACATCAGTACTTTGGTAAAAACATAACCAAGTATGGTAAGCTATAAAATTGTTGCAATAATAGGGGTGGAATGCAAGGAAGTGCCAAGCACAGAAAAAGCAGTGTCATGTGTATAGCAATCTCTGCAGTAGCAATCATGGTTGATAGCACCTACAAGCAATATCTTGCATTCAATATTCATGCCCTGGATATACTGACAGAACCACATAATCAACCTGACCAAGCACACAATATATAGGTGATATTTAGCAGACTGTCCTCTGGTGTGTGATTAACATGCACTACAATCACAGTGTAATATACTGCCATATTTGTCCACTCAATGTCAGAGTATGGTGCTCCCAGATTCATCAGCTGGGTCTCTGGGATAGTGTATGTAGGGACTCAGGTGGCATTTAGTGGTATATATCACACAGACACTCACTCCCCTAGATATCATGGATAATACAAGAATATTAAACAGATGTGTACAGAGAGTCTAACACATATTCTGGTCACATATTCTCAGTTGTCTGAAACACTAATTTAGGTGTGTAGCAAGAGAACAGAAATTAGGGTCTTTAGTTTGTCTTAGAAAAAAGCATATCAAAAGTGGATGAAATATGTTGTAAGTATGCAGGAAGGCATATCAAAGCATACCAAAAAGGATATCAAAAGTATAGGAAAAGCATACAGAATGTCCAGGAAAAGTGTAGGACAAGTGTAGGACAAAGTGTATCAGGAGTGTACAAAAGTGTAGGAAAAGTGTATCAAAAAGTGAGGAAAAGTGTGTGAAAAAGTGAATGAAAAGTGTACAAAAAAGTGCAGTAAAAGTGTAGTAAAAGTGTAGTAAAAGTGTAATAAAGGTGTAGTAAAGGTGTACAAAAAAAATATGTACCAAGATTGTAGTAAAAAGTGTACTAGATGTATAAGCAATGTTTACCAAGAGTTGTACAAAATGTCCCCAGAAACCTTCCCAAACTCTACCAAAGATGTATAAAAAGCTTTACACAATCTGCATGAAAAGTGTCAGAAAAGTGTAGGAAAGGTCTACAAAAAAGTGCATAAAAAACTCTACAAAAACTGTATCAGAAGTGTAGCAACAGTGTGCAACAAAGCATACAAAACATGTAGGGAAAGCCTGCAAAAAGTCTTCTTGAAACTGAGTCTATCAAATGTCTAGGCCAACTCTCACAAATCACCATCCTGTGGCTGTGCCCACACTCCATGTGGTGCTGTCCATCCTGGACAGCCATCCTTACCTTGCACTATCTGTTTGCTACACTTTTACTACACTTTTACTACACTTTTAACACAACTTTTACTTTGCTTTTACTACACTTTTTTCCATATATTCTACACTTTTTTCTACACTTTTTCTACACTTCTAGTACACTTTGTTCTACACTTTTGCTACAATTTTACTACACTTTTTCTATGCTTTGTCTATGGTTTTGCCTACACTTTTGTCTGCTTTTCTAGACTTTTTCCTACACTTTTCCATACTCTACTTTATACTGCTTTTTCTACACTTCATCTATGATTTTCCCTACACTTTCCATACACTTTGACAAAATTGCAAAAAGAATGATACTACCTGGTTTTTGTAAATAAGTTAGGACAGGACAGTGTGACTTGGCCACATATGTCCTTTGTGAGCATCACACAGATGGCTTTGATTGCATTGAGCACCATAGGGTATGACCATGATCTGATCAATGGTGTGACCACCTCCATGTAGATGATACTGTGGGGGTGGTGGGCATCACCATGAGCATGACCAAGTGTGGTGGGGGGATGGGATAGGAAGACTCACTCTCCATTGTGCTTCCTTGGTGGGAGGGATTGTACATCAAGACAATAGGTGTTCTTGAAGTGCATGTACTGGGGTTGACTGGGCCCTGCAAGCTTGTCAGCACAGCGAATGTGAGGGAGGTTCCCACAACACTGATGGAGAATTCATTGCCATTGATTCTTGGCTGGCAATGAGGTGGCAGTGGTGCCAGCAAGGGATGAGGTGATAAGACCAAGCTGAACCTCATGGAACTTGGCAGCATCATGGATGTGGTGGGAGATTGCATTGTAGACCTGGGAACACTGCATGGAGGAGGGGAGGAGGAGGCTGCTGCTGCACCTGACACCCAGCTCCTGGCATGTTGACCATGTCCATGTCATTGTCACTGTCACTGTCACTGTCACTGTCAGAATACAGACCTGGCTCTGCAAGACATTGATGATGAGGTCAAGGTTGCACTTGTGATGGAGGTTCTTCCTGGTGCCTTGCATGGTGATCATCATGTTGTCATAGCTTCTGATCAATGGTGTTCATCCTGCAAGCAAATGGGGTGATGATGCTGTCCACCTGCACATTTCCGAGGTGTCATGTGAAGGCCAGTGGATATATGGCATACTTGACATTGTTGTGGACATGACCAAAGTTGTCTCGGTTTGTCTGGAACAGGGTGTATGCAAGAGAAAGGTTAAGGAGGGCGCCAGTGGAGTGATGAGAGAGGATCTTGTGTCATATGATGTGAAAGCTGTGTGGGTCATATTACAATATGGGCAGACCCCATACCTTTTTCTCTTCCTCAGTTAACATTTGTCATTGCTCATCTTCCTCTCGCTCCTCCTCATACCCACTTCCTCATCCACCTGGGACATCGTTGCCATAGACTGGCACCAAGACTACACCTTGCTATATCTACCATTAGACCTAAAAGGTTACTGCTTAGCTGGAACATTGCTCATACCCTAGTACTCGCTCATCTCCCGGATGGCCCCTATCATTGCCACCACTTGTCTACATCCCCTATTCCTGGGATAGCCAAGTATCCTATCCAAACTCTGGTAGTTCCCTGTCAGTGCCACATGCTTATCAAGGCACGTCCCTTTGTCATTGTCGCTCTTATCCTCATAGTCCTCAGGCTTGTGCCCCTCCTCTCCTTTAGTCTCCCTTTGTCCCTAGGTCCCAGACACACGTTATACTCTGTCTCTTTAGGCATCACTCAGTACTTCTCATGATCTGTTGTCACCTTCCTGATCAGTCATCCTCAGACTCTATTCCACTCCCTTGAACCCTGTCCTTGCTCACACCATCAGACTTCCTCGACATCACACCTATTGCCTCCGCAATGCTTCATTGTTCCCAATCTGGCTTGACACCTTTCCACATCAAGTGGATCCTTTCCTCAACAAAGTACTCAAGGACAGCATTGATGTTGAGCATGTGAAGCTCAAAGTCCCTGGAGGCCTCGCCAGGCCAATAGCTAGAAGTCAGATGTGAGATGTGAGATGTGAGATGTGCATCAGCAAGGGCTGGCAACACATGCTTTAATAAGAATAAGAATAATGATAATGATTGGAGGGGATGTTATAACCTCATTGTTCATTCCATCTGTTGGAGGTGGGGGTAACCATGGACATCAAACTTGGGAAGATGGAGGAGGGAGGAGGCATGCACAATATGTTAGTTGCCTCGTTCATCACACAGTGGGTTGGATGCACTGGATAGGATTCCCTGCAGGTGAAGTCATTGAGCTGCATGTCATTGAAGACATGGGCAAAAAACATGATGAGCATCACTGCATGCTGGGAGGACATCATGCTGGTAGGCTTGGAAAGGTGTGGCCAGTTGCTGGTGGCATTGAAAGAATGGTTGGGGACAAGCCATTCATGGGGGACCATGGTGATCCAGATCTGTTCCTGTTGGTGTGCCAACACACATCATGCGACCATGCATGTTGAACAGAAGATGGGTAGCCTTGCTGTCAGGCCAGAGATGGTGTATGGCAGAGAAGTTGAAGTGGTAGCATCAGGTGTAGTCTGCCAGGATGTTTGGAAGGATGGTGTCAAGGCCACAATGACCTCTGACATACATGATGAGATCAAGGAAATGTGGACCAACCACAGGGATGATGTCAGGCCTGGAGGTGTTGATGATGAGGTAATGGTCAATCTCAAGGTGGTGATGAGCAGACAGGAGGCAGAGCACAGCATTGACATTGTTCCATTGGCAGAGATGGTGGAGAGCAGTGAAGGAGAGGGTCTTGATGGGGGCACTGTGGAAGAGTGTGACATGGTTGTCCCTGTTGAGGTCCATACCATGGTCATAGACAGCAGCTTCAATGTTGTGCTGTTGGAGAGTGTTGTTTGCAGACAGACACTGAGGCACATTCATGGTGTTATACAGGACATTGTGGTCTCCATCATTGTGATTGTTACGGTAGAGCGGTCCCCCTCCCCTTTTTCCTCTTTCCTATATCACTGGTACAACACCTAGTCATACTTACATTACGATTACCATAGGCGAACCCCTAACCATAGGGTTAGCCACCTACTTGTCGCTTACCTCAGTACCAGTGAGGTTTACTTCTCTTTATCTTTGTTTACTTATGCTTTCCTTTCTGCGCCACTGCCCAGTGTAGTGTCGCCCTTTGTTCTTCCTTGGTTCCCCTTGGCCTCCATGGCTCCGTGGGAACCTCGGACCTCCCTTTATATCACCTTGCGCATGGTAGCCTCATTGCTGCCTCGCACTCACTTCACCCGGCATGCTTGCATGCCTCCTTTGTCGGTTCGCACTCAACCTCACCATTGAGGAAGTGCTCCCCTTCTATTTCCAGCACATCCCTTTAGGATACGCTGGACCCTTTCCTCTTCCAGCAGATACATGTTCATGGTCCATGCTAGAGTACAGCCACTTGTGTACTCTATATAAACCTTGGTGGAACCGGCTGGAAACCCCAGCTAGTTCTACGCAATCCACGCATATCTACTGGCATCCAGAGAGCTCGCTCAGTCTTCGACACCGCAAGACTTCGCTTACTCTTCTGTGGTCTAAAGGTCGCCCTAAGACCTGCTTGCAAGTTCTGGACTTAGGACCGTAGGCTTCCATATCTACGTTGTCCAGTGAAGTCCCGACAACAGCTATCTCTTTGGCTTGCCACTGAGATACCGTGTGCGTCGTAACAGTGATGGTCATTGTTACTGTCATGGTTCCTGAAGAACCCAGCGTGTGTCAGCAATGTATAGCATGAAGTGGGATGGTGTGAGTCATGACTCATGAGACAACTTGCCAGGCAAGAAGTTTGTCTTCAGTGGTGTTGGGATGATGAACGTCCTCAGGATCAATGTCAGACATGGTGGGGGGATGGGGAGTGTGGGCATGATGGCAAGGAGAAGGGGGAAGAAAATGGATAGTGTGTGACAATCTGATCACCTGAACCTGTATATGTTGTCGTCAGCAGCCACATCCTATGATAGTAGTACATACTTGCTATGCAGGAGCATAGTGTGTAGTATGTATAGAGGGTGGTGGACTTACATGCAGGCATGCAGCATGGAACAGAACAGCACAGGATGGAGATGCCACATTTGCATTGAATGCATGACCCTGAGAAAGACCAATCTCAGATGATGGATGAGTTATTACCAAGGTGAGGTGAGCCTGTAATAATGTGTTGGCTTGCATGTGGAGCATTGGTCCATGCTAGACCATACTGGTGCCACCAAGTCAAACGTTGCCGTGTCTGAGAGGAAAAGGCAAGGGTGTAACAAGCAAGTCAGTTAGCAATGACACCATGATGAGTCGCATGATGCAATGTGGGCAGGCAGGCAGAGACATTCACTAGGATTAGGTGTAATGATGAGTGATTGCTGGAAGTTGAGAGCCAGATGTGGCAGGTGAGTTGTGATGCAAGGATTGCATGGGTCACACAGTGGTTACCAGTGGCATTCATATTTGTTGATGCTCAGCGAGTGTGATCAGCTGTGTTGTGCAACACAATGTGATGATGATGCTTGCAAGGATGATGAATGATGAACATGGGATGATTGATCGGGACCAAGAAAGGAAGCATGCATTGTGACAATGTTATTGTGTTTTTACAGTGCTCAGCAATAAGAGAAAGTGAGAAAGAACAAGACATGGCATGATGTGATTACTACTGTGCTATGCTATGGCTATGTCCGAGCACAACCACATGTATACTGTAGATGACACTGAATCGAGTGTGGGCAGTGACTCAAGATTGATTGCCTGATTCATTCAGGATAGTGGTCTTGAACAACAAGGAAGCTGGCTGAGTGGGCAGCAGGACTGAGGTGGATGCAGTGGGAGCGTTGTTGTGGGTGTCAGAGGGCTTCTTGCATTTGGTGAGATGTTCTAGTAATGAGGTGCTGTGTGAAAGCGACATCATAAGGGGAGTAAAAGTGACTCACTGGACAATGCAGAAGGGATGAGCATCAGAGAGAGCTCATGCAGAATGGGTCTGCTTTCTTTGGAGCTTGTGGAGGATGTGGTCAATGCATGCTCGTGCTTCTGGGATTATTTGAGAGCATGCACATGGGCAGGGGACAGGATTACATGTATTATAACTATATACTTACATGAGAATTAAATATTAAAACTCAAAACCATTTCTGGGGCTTTATAGTACATAATCCCATAGTTAGTATGCTTACAAAGGACCTCACAGAGTTACAAGAGATTTGGTGGTCAGAAGCACTTTCTACAGCATGTTTAAGACACTGCCACACAATATATCTCTTTTATGAAAGATGCTATCAGATCAATTTAGGGTGATTCCTGGTGGCTCTGAAAATACTCCCAATGGATTTCCACGCCTTTAACCCCCCTATTCATGTTATGCAAGCCTTACATAATATGCACCCTGAATTGATAATGCAGAATTGGTCTAGGTACTAGGAGGAGAAGGTAGCATATCAATTCAGGGTGATTCCTGGTGGCTCTGTAAATAGTCCCGATGGATTCCCACACCATTAAACCCCCCATCCATTATACAGAAGTCTTACATAATATGCATCTTGAATTGATAATGCAGCATTGATGTGGGCACTAGCAGGAGAAGGTAGCATATCAATTCAGGGTGATTCCCAGTGGCTCTATAAACGCTCCCAATGGGTTACCATGCCTCTATGCCCCCTATATATGTCACAGAAGTCCCACATAATATGTATCTTGAGTTAATAATGGCCAATTGATGTGGGCACTAGGAGAAGAAGGTAGCATATAAATTCAGAGTGATTCCTGGTGGCTCCGTAAATACTCCCAATGGATTCCCACGCCCTTAAACCCCCTATTCATGTGAAAGAGGTCTTACATAATATGCACCCTGAATTGATAATGCAGAATTGATGTTGACACTAGGAAAAGAAGGTAGCATATCAATTCAGCATGATTTCTAGTGGCTCTGTAAACACTCCCAATGGATCCCCATGCTCTCAAATCTGATATGGATGTTACAGAAGTCCCACATAATATGTATCTTGAATTGATAATATAGAATGATGTGGGCACTAGGAGAAGGTAGTACATCAATTCAGGGTGATTCCCAGTGGCTCTGTAAATAATGCTGATCAACTCTCACCCCTTTAAACCTCCTATTCTTGCAATGGACACTCTACATAAGATGTATCCTGAATTGATACTGCAGAATTGGTGTGGGTAGTAGAAGGAGAAGGTAGCATATCAATTCAGGGTGATTCCTGGGGGCTTGATAAATTCCCAATGGTTTCTTACACCTTCAAAAGCCATATCCATGCTATGGACATCTTGCATAATATATACCCTGAATTGATAATGCAGAATTGATACAAGTGGGAGGGAGGAGGGTTAATAAATATTAGCAAAAGGTTTGGCTGTTGTGATGATGTGTTGCTATACTTAGTAGAGCATTGTGTACACCACTCCCACCCACCCATGTATACTCAATGAATTGATATTCTTAGATACATGGCTTATATCATTTCCATGAGATATATCATCAAAATAATTCAGGGTGATTCCCAGTGGTTCTGTAGATCATCCCATTAGATTCTCATGCATTCAAACCCCCTATCAGTGTTACTGACACCCTATGTAATATGTACTTTGGATTGATAACGCAGAATTGGTGCCAAGGAGGGGGTGGAGAAGGTAGTCCTGATCATTGTAAAGGTCTCAGCAAAAGGTTGGGATGCTGTAGCAGGATGTTACTGTAGTTACCTGAGCATTTGGTATACCACTCACACCCAGCCACACATGCTCAATGAATTGATATTCCTCAATACATAGTCCACATTTGTTCAATAGAAGATACTGTGGAATTAATTCAGACTGATTCCTGGTGGCTCTGTGATTCCACACATTCAAGCCCCTCACTAACACCTTATGTGATATATGTTTTGAATTGATACTGCTGGATTGGTGTGGAGAAGCAGAAACAGCAGTAGATGGTTCTGGATATTGTAAAGATTGTAACTGCTGGCATCATTGGATATTAAAATGACCACTAGGCAGCATGTTTCAGTATAGCACACCAACAGCAGTTCCCATCATCACTTTGATAGTCACATTCCTGACCACGTTCTTTCTCTTCCTCTCCTTTCCCTTCCTGCTCCTCCTGCTCCTCCTTTCCATGTACATCCATGGGACCTTTACCTCATCACACCTAGCATCCCTCATGATCACATCTTCCTGGTCATCACCAGTACCATCCTCCATGGCTACATCACCCACATATCCTTCATGGGTACATCTCACTATCCTCCTCAGTGGGGAAGGCTTTCCGGCCCTGCTTGCCCATGTAAACCTTCATTCCCTAGCACATTGCAGTGTGCATTGATACTGGTTAGTGTTTCTCTACATGTCCAGAGAGTGCTTCTGAGCTTAATGGCCCAAGGTCCTGCCCTATATTGTGTGGCCACTCCAGTCTTGGAAGGACCCATGAGTTTGTAGATCATGGGGTTAGTTAGATGTTTGCCAGCAATCTTCTTTGAAGTGGTGACACAGATAGAAAGGTAATGCAAGTTGGAATGGATCTCATCCAACCTATCAGTGACCTCAATGTGCTCTGGCTCACCATGAACCCTCATCAGCTCATAGAACTGCCATAGATGAAACAACCTCTCACAGTACAAAACTGCTAGGTTGTTCAAATAGACACTAGGAGTGCTTGTACTCTATAGGAGGGAAATCTCCAAGAGAACTAGACTGGGGAGTCCAGTCGCTCCTGGGGGTTTATATACTCTTTCTACGTTTGTACATGTTGTGGCTAGATCTGTAGATACACTACTATACAAAGTAACCCTTAGCCCTGGGCGTAGGGTATGAGTCATCTGCAGTCAATGCGCAGTCAAGCTGAGTCATAGATAAGATGGAGATTAAGTAGGCTGTGCGATAAGAGTCATTATGAGTCATGAGAAGTCAGAATGAGTCAGAGTGGTAATTAAAGAAGCATAGCCATGAAATGGAAGCAATGCACAGCCGAGCACAGCGTGGAGATTAAATAGAAGTAGAAGTTGTGTGTAGGCGTTACTATGGTGCATCGGAGTTTGAATCCATAAAAACGTAAATAAGTACAAACAAAGGGAGAGAAATGACTAAGTCCCTTGACTTGTTGTGAGCCTTGAGTGCTTATACACTTGTGTAGTCTTTTGTATGCTTTATCCGGTGTTGCAAGCGAAGCACTTTGTTACAATAGGTAGCTGAGATGGTTGCAAAAGAGCTTGCATGGAAATAATGGATGCAATGGCTGTTCTGGAAGGGGAACAAAGATAGAGATGTAACAGGCAAAGGGCATCTGTGGCTGTCCACAAGGATACACTACTGTTGGAGTTACACTTCAGTGGGGACAATGCTGGACATGCCAAATTTGCTGAACATCACTGGTATTATCCCCCAATACACTACTATTTGTGCTACAAATAGGTAGAACCAGTTGTAGACCCACTGAACATGCCAGACATGATGTGTATTGTGCTACAATACACTACTATTTGAGTTACACATAGGTAGAACTAGTTGTATACCTGCAGAGCATGCCAAACATTGCATGTAAATTCCCACAGTGCGATCACACTGATTAGACCTGCTGAACATGCTGAACATCACTGATACTATTCCCCAATACCTTACTGTTTGAGTTACACATTGATACAACTAGCTATAGACCTGCTGAACATGCTGAACATTGTGTGTAAATTCCTGCAGTGCAGTGTTTTTGTTCCCACAATGTGATCACACTGTGATTAGACCCGCTGAACATGCTAAACATCACTGATACTATTTCCCATGACACTACTGTTTGAGTTATACATAGGTGGAAATGTTGTTGAACCTGCTCAACCTGCTGGCCATTGCATGTACATTCCCACAGAGCAGTGTTTGTGTTCCCACAGTGGTCTCAGTGTGCATATCCATCCAGAATGGACACAAATATGTGGAAGCTGATATATATGTATATATATACTGGTGAATAAAAAGTATCTGCAGGTGTGTATTGCTACAATGTACTGCTAGCATGATTGGATATTAGAGTAACCACTAGGCAACATGTCAAGATAAAGTACAGTATAGCATCCCAACATTAGTCCTCATCACCACTTTCATAGTCACACTCCTGATTGCTTTCTTCCTCTTCCTCTCCTTCCCCTTCTTCCTCCTTCTCCTCCTCCTTTTTGTGTACATCCATGGGATCTTCCTCCCCATCACTCCCAGCATCCCTCATGATCACATCTTCCTAATGATCACCAGTACCATCCTCCATGAAAACATCACCCACATCATCCTCCATGGATGCATCTCCATCTACAGGACCAAATAATTCTTGCATCAGGTTGTTGTGCTCATTGCAGTTATCTCTCTGCTCCTCTGGTGCTTGCACCACCATCCTCCTTGGTGGAGGAGGCTTTCTGGCCCTCCTCACCCTTGTGGACCTTCGTTCCCGAGCACACTGTAGTTTGGATCACTCCAGGTAAAGGTGTTTCTGTGCAACAAGCTCATCATATCCAGCAGAGCAATACATGTCCAGGGAAAACTCCTGAGTGGGCTTGATGGCCCAAGGCCCTGCCCTGTGTTGAGTGGGCACTCCAGCCTGGGAAACACCCATAATCTTGTAGAACATGGGGTTAGTCACAAATCACATCTTCTCCTGCTTGCTTATGACCCAGGGCTTGCCAACAATTGTTCCTGAAGTATCCACAGACATAGGAAGGCATTGCAGGTTAGAAAGGATCTCCCTCAACCTGTCAGTGACATCAAGGCGCTCTCACTCATCATGAACCCTCATCAGCTCATGAAATTGCCATAGATACCCAGGTCTGTTGCAAAAGAGCTTCCATGGAGATCATGGATGCAAAGGCTGCTCTGGAAGGGGAAAGAAGATGGAGATGCGACAGGCAAAGGACATTTGTGGGTGGCCACAAGACAAAGCTCCAGGTAGGTTAGTATTACAAGCCTCAAATGCACAGGTGGCAATGGTCCTGTACACCCTCTCCACAGTCCAACAAGCCATGGCTTCCTCAAGTGAAGTTGGGGCTGGAACATTGTTTGGGTCTGCCAACCAGTGGTTGTTCAACAGTAGTCACATCTGACATGTAAAGTCAGTAAATAGCTTTCCTAGGACTGGTTCCAGATATGTGAAATGTGAGTCCCATCTCCAGGCTTGCATGAGTTCCCAGGGCTTGTCCATAATGAATTTCACAACAGCCTGCCAGGTTGGCCTATCTCCTATGGGAAGAATGTCTTGCTGCTATGAAGAAGGCAGCACTGGCCATATCTGTTTGGATGTGTTGCAATGATCTCCAGTCTTTCCACCAACCAACCACATGACCTCAGCATCCTTCATATCCTACACATCCAGAAGACAGGGTATGCAGTCCAGTCGCAGATTGTGGAGGAAGAACATGCCAAACCACTCACATATCTGTGAGAATCGAAGGGAGGCCATGGACTCCTGTATATGAAAGTCCAATATGATAGGGGTGCTGCTGATGCTGCAGATCATGGTGCAGACAATGCCAGTGAGCACCCCCATGTTGGGTGGTTCAATGTGTCACAGACTGATCTGCATTTGCTGCAGTTCCCTGAATCTCCCAGCCAGGAAGTCAAACCAATTGGCAGATGGTATCCAGAGCATGGGTTGAGATGCCAAATAACACTC
The DNA here is from genome assembly GCA_038093855.1 of Rugiboletus extremiorientalis. Classification (NCBI taxonomy): domain Eukaryota; kingdom Fungi; phylum Basidiomycota; class Agaricomycetes; order Boletales; family Boletaceae; genus Rugiboletus; species Rugiboletus extremiorientalis. The sequence continues at coordinate 20,069 of JBBPSY010000055.1, forward strand.
AGTCTACAGTGACCTCAGTTCAGTCCATTGCAGGGCAGTCACAAGGGACTCACCAGGGGTTGCAGATTTTCCAAGACCTCTATGGCTGCAGAGCTGCTCAATTGATACTCATCACAGACACCATAGGAGTGTTCCTTGGCCTTGCCCTTATACATCTGAATCACAAGGTTACACTCTTTCATGAACTGTGGACTGCATGCATAGGCATCACTGTCCACCACAAAGGTAGGGGAGTTATTATTGGGATGGACTGCTTCATAGGCTAGATTGTATGCACTTCTGAAGCAGATCTGGGTTTGTCAAGCTCTCTCCTGAGTCATTTCTGCCTGGAGTCCTCCATACCATCCCAGAGTGCAGGTATGGTGGATGCTGCTGTGGGCAAAGCCAGATGCACTGAAAGAAGCCTCAAGCTGTTCCAATCTCCATAGATCAACTAGAGGTTGGTTCCATACAGGGTGGAAGGTTATTCCAAGGTCAATGACCAGTTCATCATTTCATTGATCAGTGATATGATCCCAGTCCAAAGCAGGAAACTCAAATATAAGAGCCTGAATGGGCTGTCTCCCCTCAGCAGAGGACTTGGTCCATAGCTTGATCCCTTTGGTTTTGACCACAAAGAAGAAGGATCCAAATAGGGTCAGCCTTTCTGGATCCTCTGTCATGATATTCCACATGGTTTCCACAATGTCCTCCAGCATCTTTGGAGCAAAGAGGATGGCCTTGGGACGACCAGGTCTGCATTGACAAGCACCACCCTTCCGTGCCTTGTAGCGGACCTCAGGCAGGGTAAGTGCTGCATAAGGTGCCTCAGCATTCCCGACATTGTTGGCTATGGCAGGGAGTAGAACATGGGTCCAGAAATAATCAAGAACCTCCTTTGGAATGTTGGTTGCTCTCTGTCCAGAGAGATCGTTATGATGGATCATTCTAGGAAAGAATACATAGATGTTGAGACTGCCAGATCCACCACCAATAGTGCCAAAGGACGTGTGTGAAATGGCACTCAGAGCAAAGGGAATGGACCACCACTCAGTACGTCCCTCCAGGCCACTGGCATCCTCCTCAGACTGTGGGACAGTGATCTCAATATAGACATGGTTGTGCTGCTTGATGGGAGCCTCTCTGTTCAGGACAGGTCCAAGGAAGATGGACATGGTTTTATGAAAGTGTAGCTGTGGGGTGACCCAGACGAGACTGTCAATGTCCACAGACACATTGATGTTAGCAGGGTCCAATAGAACATGATCCCATTCCAGGTCAACATGAACATGGCCCTCTCCTGCCCGATCTCTGACAAAGGCATCAAAGGATGCTGTGGAATTGACTGCATCCAAGGTTAGCATCTCTGCAGCACCATAGACATAGCCATCGAGCACATGAACCTGATCTTCCTGGTCATTGAAGTGTAGGCTCGGATTGTGCCTCAATGAGTAGTTGCCTTGACCAGAAGGATTAGTCTCACTGTAGGCTGATACTTCAGACAGACTACCTTACCAGTGACATGGTCAGACACCTGCTGAGATGGGTCATAATCATCGAACCTGCAGTCAAAGGGTAGCCATCTGCATCCTGTGTATGCTGGGAGTGCCACAGGTGGGATAGGTCGGGCAAAGCGAAACATGGTGCCTGCTGACAAGTCCTTGGTATGTTTGTGATGACTTTGGTCATCCTCTGGCAATCTTCCCTTGACATGGTGGGGGGGAAGCAGATCTCTGCATTGAGCACGCCTGATGTCAGGATGGAGCTTGAACAGCTGTTGAAGGTGCTTTGCCTTGGTGGAGGCCTCCTGCTGGATTATGGTCTCATCATCATCAATGTCAATGGATGGCCCATCATCAGCAGATATCTGAGGAGGGCTGCCATCATCCCTCTCTGACTGGGCAGCCCTTAGAGACCTTTGGCATGCAGATCAGTTGGCAGAGGTGATATTCAGGTCCTGCACTACAGGGGAATATTGTTCTCCAGAGGCCTCATTCTCCATGGTAGCCAGTTCCTCTTCTGAGACAAAGCCAGTGTCATCCCAAGTAGTCCAGATGTCATCCTGTGGCAGGCTGGAGGAGGATAGAATATTGTAGTCTTCCCAGGATGATCTGCAAGCCTCTCAGACAGCACCCAGCATGTACAGTCGTAGCTCATGTCCACAGGATATGGGAGGGAAGTGGATATCACCATTGTGAGCGCCCAGACCAGAATCCATGATATGCTTCAATAGAAAGCATGCAATGGGACCACAGTCCTGTCTGTTCTGAGGTCAGTTGTGTGTCACCACCATGATGTCCTCAGGATCTCCTGGATCCAGGCCATGGAGTACTGCAACCCGATTCCAATACATAGGGCCCATCCATGTCTTCCAGTCATCATGCTCCTCATGGAATTCCTCACAGCCCTCACCCAATCACCTTCCTAGTATGTATGCAATGGAGGAAGCATAGTCAAAGATGACAGTGAAATAGTGATGATGGTGAAAGACTATGAACCCCACTGGGTGGGGGTCAGGCAATTGCAGATCGATGTAGTATCTCCTCTGAAAGAGTTGGACCTCTTCAATAGTGGGGAGTATATCCTCAGTGAGCTTTGTGGAGATGATGTCTGCAAAGGCAACATGAGTCCTGCCCATGGCAGCATACCAGACAGACATGAGATAGAAGTCCAGAAGAAGCCTGTCCACCCAGACCCCAGATTGCAGGGTTGGTATGGTCTGATAAGTATTGGCCCACATGGATGGGCGAGCCATGGCACACCCTATGGCTGGATCAGCAGTGTTCATGAAGTGGAGAGGGACAATTGGCTGCTCAACTTGCAATGTGGTCTCTTGATATTGGTATCTAACTCTCAGACCAGTCTTTATTGTCCTCACCTACATGTGGAAATTCGAGTTCCTGGCCCTGATTAGATGCAAAGCTGCTACCCTCCGCATCTGAGCTCCTCTCATCTTCATCAATACCATGTGTCACTTCATATAGCTCAGAGTACCATTGTACCAAGTCCAGGAAGGTGGCAGACGAGGGTAGGCCTTGGGATGCAGTACACACAGAGGTCACTGCACTGGTGGTGATAGGAGGAGAGCATGTCAGAGTCCCTTGGCCAAGCTCCTCCATCAGGTCCAGAAAGGAATGTTGTTGAGGAACACCAGACAATTGCAGGGAAGACAGCCTGGGTGGTGGAGCACATGGAGGACCTTTGCAAAGATTATCTATAACCTGAGAGAAAGAGGGCACTGGAGGGGAGAGGAAAGCAGAGGACAGAGTTGATGGAGGCTCTGGAGAAGATGGATGTCCTGTGCACAGTTGATCTACTGCATCCTGAAAGGATGTGGTAGGAGTAGAGGAGGTGTCATGACACAGGCCATCAACCATTTCCTCAAAGGCATGTGTATACTGAGCATTGTGATGCATGTTTGGATGATGAAAGGCCAGTGCAGCTGGCCTATGCAATGCAGTACATATACATAAAGGAACCCATACTCATAGGGTGAGAGTCTAGACCACCACTTAGCAGCAGCACCACCTCACTAACTGCCCAAGGTACCTATGCTATCATGGAAGTGATGGCTGGAGTAGCATGCAGGGTGGTGTGGTGCAGAGGCCATCATGGCAAGCATCATGTCAATGGGCAGGTCCTATGGCGAGCCATAGTCAGTCAGTTGGCTGAGAGTGTATATATAAACACCCTGAGATCGCAAATGCCCAACTACCCACTATTAGCCATCATGCCAGTGAACTATTCTATCTAGGCCTAGCAAGAAAGCCTTCCAGGAAATGGAGAGTTCCCCCAGACTACAAGGCCAGTTCCACTCTTATCACTACATTGCAAAGGTGACTTAGCTGTGATATACACTTAGTATCCAATGAAGTGATAGGTGGCAAGTGGTACCCTTTGACCTCCAGTAAGCCTGTGCCCCTGACCATATTCAACCTCCAGGGATCCATACATTTAGTGTTGGTGATAAGTAAGATGTCTTGATGGTCTGTAAGGCAGCTTTTGATTCATTCTCAGTGTTGTTGTCATCTCTAAGTCTAATGAGGAATGGTATGCACGCCTGTTGGAAATCAGAATACAGAGTGTCACAGAGGAGGTGGGTGCATCTTAGCAGTCCCTTCCTTAATGTGAGACCAACTGGACTTTGTAGGACTGGGAGGATGATCAGGTTGTCTGGCTCCAGGTACAGTGGTTCCACAGTAGGGAAGATGTGAAAGACCAAAAGTAAGTGAAGGTTAGATAGGGCAGGTGGGAAGTACTAGATGGTGGACTCTAGGTTTGGGTGTCACATGGGTGAACATGAGCTGGTGCTTTCACAGGACATTGATGTGGTGGAGGCAGCATGTTTGGAACATAAGTCAGACTGTCTTTCCTCCAGGACTAACAAGAACCAGGCTAACAATCAGCCAGACAAGGAAAGGATCATCTGATTCAACAATGGAGCTCCTTTGGGACCAACCATCCAGCCTGAGGACAGATACATGCAATGGTGTATGCATGTGAAGGGGACCAAGCTGATGAAGGTCGGTCACACAAAAAAGCACAAGGTAGTGTATGAACTGCAGGTTAGTCACTGTTAACAGGTATCTGGGCTGAAGTATGGACTTGACACATGTCTACTAGGGTGTTCTGTGTGGCTGTCCTGGCTGTGACAAGCCATACAACCCAGACAAAGACTCTCAATGATTCTGTTGAGGATGTGAGCACTGGTATCACCTCCAATGTGTCAAGATGCTTCTACCCAGCATTTCTGGGATTCCAACACTGGTTGAAGAACAAACCAGCATGCATCATGGGCAGCTGGAGGGTGAGCTGCAGTCCATTCTTCAGATTTCAATAGAACAGGGAGGCACCTGCAGCATTGTTGGCAATGGTAATGATGTGCTGGTAGCATGGGATGTTATGACACACACGGTATCTCAGTGGCAAGCTAAAGAGATAGTTATCATCAGGACTTCAACAGGCAATGTAGATACAGAAGTCTATGGTCCTCAGTCTGGAACTAGAGCAAGCAGGTCTTAGGGCGACCTTTAGACCGCAGAAGAGCAAAGCGAAGTCTTGAGGGACAAAGACTGAGGGCTCTCTCTGGATGCCAGTAGATATATGTGGATTGCATAGAACTAGCTGGGGATTCCAGCAGTTCCACCATGGTTTATATATGGTACAGGAGTGGCTGTACTACTGGCGAGTAAGTGCTTGAAAAGGGAAGGGTCTGGTGTATCCTGAAAGGATATGCGAGAAGTGAAAGGGTTTCAGTTCTGCAAACTAGGCAGTTAACTGAGAAGGATAAAAGGAGCATGCTAGGAAAGGCTAGCATGCTGAAAGAAGTAAGTGCACAGTAGCAATGAGGCTACTGCTGCAAAAGAATATAAAAGGTCCATGACAGTGGAGGCTATCATGGAATAGGAAAGAGGCAACACTGCAATGGGCAGTGGCACGAAAGGGAAACATAGGTAAGTAAAGGTAAACAGAGGAAAACCTCACTGGTACTGAGGTAAGCACTAAGTATGTTAGCTAAGCCCATATCGAATGGAATAAGCCTGTTAAGTGTTGTACCAGTGGGTGAGGAAAGAAGAAAAAGGGGAGGGGAACCATGATACCATAACATGGGAGGTATTTGAGGAGATGAGAACAGGAGTGCAACTGGCTCCCACAAATTGGAGAGCTAGCATCAGTGCCCTCATGCTTGAGTGAGTGCAAAAGCATCACCACCACCACCACTATTTCTACTGTATGACATGTGGTGAACAGGGCCATGACAACTTCATGTAGAGGTAGAGGTAGTTAGCCTACTTAACAAGATGAAATTCCCCTGTGTCTGCAAGTCCACCTCCACCTTCTGATCCATCAGTTTACAGAAGTAGTGACCCAAGGCTGTGATACTACTCAAGTACAGTTTCTATGGCAAAGATGGAAGGGCGCTGTCAACAATGACATGACATTGGGCACCATTTACACATACATCGTGGACCAATGTGGTCCTCCACTGTGTGATGACATCAGGATGGGTCTGGTTCAATCTCATGAACACAGCCAATCTGTCTACAACCTAGGGATGGATGGTTAATAAGTATGTATTCTATCATTGACTCATGTATATTTGCCCCCATGGGGGTACATACCATGGGATGCAGCACTGTTGCATCTCTCTCACAAAGTGCACATGTTTCCCTAATCCAGGAGCAGAATGTCGTAAGGTGGAAATCGAGTGAACCACTGGCAGTCTTTGGGTTGGTGGTGTGGATGGGAAGGATGGGAGGGGCTAGTAGGTTCTCTATGCAGATGGCACTACCCTTGGCCCTGCTACTGACAGCAGAAAGGCATCTGCCTCCTCTGGCTCTCTTTGGAGTGACAGCATGCAGCTTCTTTGGACTGATAGTGAGTACTATGCTTTGCAGTGTGTGCCTTCCACCTTTGTTCAAATTGCACTCCACATTGACATGTAATTCTGTTTCTATTTGTCTCTTGATTGTGTTAGATGGCTTGGCTTTATGATCTAGTCTGTTAGGCCTAGCACAAGGCTCTGTCTGCACACTGTGTTGTCTTGATGTGTGTGTGCATCCTGTGTGTACATATAACTGGGGTAACAGCACCAGGATGAACAAGACCCACCTGTGGAATCTATGTTTGAAGGATTTGATCTCATTTGTAGCTGCATGTGAGTAGGTGTGATTATGAGCCTTACATGCCTTGAGCCCCAGGAACAGCCCCTGCTATGGGCTGCTAGTGGCTTCTCCAATGTTGGCCTGACCTCCACAGACTGTGTAGCATCAACCTCACCTCCATCCTCTGAGCTGCTTGGAGGGGATGTGCTGCCTTCTGAGTCATATTGCTCTTCATACTCTGTAAGCATTGAAACACACATTAACTTCCATAGGATGTATTCCTACATTTACATCACACTAACCAAAATATGTTGAGGCATCAAAGTGGGTGGTAAAATCAAAGGGGTCGATAGAGGCATGTGCTTGAGATGTGCCAGGGAGACATAGAGGACTCGATGATTCACCTAGATCATTGGTTAGCCTCCTGATTGATGCACATCATGGATGTACATATGGAGTGCTTGCAATGCAACCTCGTGCATGCTTGAGGGGCCCCCATTATCTAGTCTAAAGATTAGTCAGGTCAATAACACATGGATAATAGCAGGCTTACTCCCCTTGCTCACATCAGAGTCTTCAGTGCTGTCATAGGATGACTCACCCAGGCCTAACCCCACCATCTCCCTCACCATTTCCATCTCAATTCTGCCTTCAGATTCATCCCCCCCCCCTTGGCCTTCCCCTCATCCCTCTGCTTTGCATTCTCCATTGCCTTGTCAATCACACCCCAATCTGCCTCATCAGCTCCCTGCTTCGTCTGCTTCTGCTTCTACTTCTCCTTCATCCCCTTGTTCTGTTGCTGCATCTGCTTGTCCTGCCCTTTCTCCTCTATTCTCATTATCATGATCATCTGTGTTGCCTTCCCACTCTCTGGTTCCTTCCCCTGCACTTCCACATCCCTTCCACTTGTTCCATCCTCTTCCTATGTCTTCATAACAGTCACCCTCCCTGTGTCATCCTGCACCCCCCCTTCATTGACATCTGTCTTTCCCACCACACCTGACAGGCTCCCCATGTTGCCCTCATCCCCCTGGATCAGTCACAATCTCATGCCTGCCATTCCATTGACAAGTTTCTCAACACTCTCTAGTATATGTTAATGCCATAGTGTGTGATATACAGTTACTGCTCACCTGTCACCACTGCACTCTGCTTCCTCCTGTTTTGATATGTTGCTTGAAGGGAGAATCCATACCATTGACTGACTGTGTCAAGCAGCTAGTTCCATTCAGCAGCCTTGGTGACTTTGAACAGAGAGTAGTTGTGTTCTATCCCACTAAAGAGGTGCCCAAGCAATGCATTGTAATGGGTCCAGTCTGTAAATATGAGAAATATCAGAGAGAAGGTAGCAATCTGGCAGAACATACCCAGCTCACTGGGCTGAATGCATTCTAGGTCAGAGTCCCTATTGTCTGGGTGCCTCTGCCAGGTGTCCACGCTCTTGGGGTCATGGCAGCCGACTATGAACTTGGTCACAAGGTAGAGGTCAAAGTAATGGATGCGTGTATTGGGTCTCAGTCACATGAGTCATGGAAATAGTTATACAGCTCTGTGAAGAGATGGTACCGCCAGAGGAAGCAGAGGAGGTGTATGACATAGTATCCAGGGATCTTTGTCTTGAACACAGGAGCGGCAGATGGGAGCATAGACTTGTACACAGAACCCATGGAGTCGCCAGGTAGATGTGTGATGGAATAGCACAGTTGGGGGATAAAATGCAGGATGGCCATGTGGTACTTGTTTCCAACGACGGCTTTAGGGTAGAAGAGGTCCAACATGTTTGTTGGCACCACCAGGAAGGATGACGGGAGATCAGATAGCCTCCACCCAGACCTCATACCTATATATCTGCCACAAGCACATCGGATAGCGAAAGGGAAACTAGGTTTGATGAGTGGTCTGAGTACTATAAATAGAGCATTCTGTGGATGTGTTATTGCATTTGGTAAGGTTGCTCTAATCAACAGAGTTCCCAGACAGTGGGGGGATACCTGTCGGAGGAGGAGGGTGGTTCATTTTTGGAGGTGGGGGTGGAGGTTGAAGGGGTGCAGCCACATGTTATTTTTTGGGGGGGGCACAGCCACAGGGGGTGGGGTTGTTAATTTTAATTTTTTTGTTTTTTGGGGGAGCATGTCAAGTCCGTTCCCTCCGGGTACAAGTCCGATGGAGTTCCGTGGTGTCAGTACGAAGTTGGGCGGAGGTCCGACGGAGGATAAGGAGGTCAAGGGTACTCAATGGATAAGAACATTGGCGCAGGACTTATGTGTCGCGCCCTTGCCGAGCCTTGTGTCCTCGTATTTGGGAAGTAGTACGGAGGAGGGTAAAGGAAGATCGGAAAGGAACTTGGGCAAGGAGGAGTGACTTAGTTGATTTACAAACTGAGGTCTACAGACGGAGGGCGCAGTACTTATACTACGTACCAGGACTGAGATCGGAAGAGGGTACGTAGCAAATGACAGAT
>JBBPSY010000056.1:0-28748 GCA_038093855.1 Rugiboletus extremiorientalis
CAACAATCAAGCCATAGAGGGGGATGCAAACAGAGCGGATGCGAGTCGAGCCGAACCGCTGGGAGACAACACCCGTATGGATGAGGTTTGAATTGCCAAGAGGAATTTGGGTAAAGTCTGGGGTAGGGTGCAATGGATGATGATGGTGCGACTTTGAACAAGATTCCGATATTTATATTTCCTTCTAGCGACTACGGCTTCTGAACCAGGTGTACTATGTATTATTTCCAAATGCAAATGCCGCACGATGCAGGTATCGTGTAGAAGGTGTCTCTTTTGTGTATGTGTGATCTGATGGTGTTCTGAATGATTATGAGCCTGCACCTTGTTCGTATTCGTTGAGTGATATTCATGTATATGATACGAGAAGAACTCCTAAGACCAGAAGTGGACGAGTATCATCATTCATGACTATGTATCGTACTCTAATATGGCATGTAATTGTGTACTTTTGCCATCGGTCGAACTGCATTGGACTCGTTGTATTCCATGGGTGTCTTCAGGAGTTGGGGAAGTGGCTCTAGCAGCGTCGACGCATATCCATCCGAGCTTGTGTGGCGCACGGTTTCTGGGAAAGATTTTAACTGGGATCCGGCTCCTCAAATGACGAACGAGCAGCATTTTTGAATCAACAACCTGTCGCATGGGCCCTTGCAGATCTTTGACAGGTTTTCTATAGGGTCTTTATCGTGATAATGATAGATGAATAACTTGCTCTTTCACACAGAAAGGTGGCGAATTACAAATTGATATATCAGTCATCCTACTACAGTCGCCTGATGGAACATGGTGCTCTGTCGGACTGGGACTTTGATTAGGTGTCCATTGTAAACCTATAGATCTGCAAGTTCTTACAATACTTGACACTTCGATAGGCAGTTGGCTATATTCTCACAGCGCGAATTCTGGTTTCACTCCTTCACCTGTGTATTCCCAGCTGCGGTGGCCACCAGGGGCTGAGTACATGACGTCACATATCTTTCATCTCGTATCGTTGGAAAACCCAGCGGTAATCGTGTGGCAGTGAAACCATGTGCATTCTCAGCCTTATTTATGCACAGAAGCGCTTTTTTTCCACCTCCGATGCCAGTCAACAAGATGAACCATGATGTCGCCAGCGGTGTTCAAATTTGGTCTGGTGAGCATGGGTCTATCTTGTGATGCTCCACAAAGCGTTCGATGAAGAGATATTAGCCTGGAAGGGGATACAGCAGGGGAATAAGTGGGCTAACCTGGCCGTCACATCAGTGAGCCTCGTTTTTGCGTGTTTCAGCTAATCTACCTGTCACGCAAGGTTTCGCTCTGGAGTCAGCCCCTGAACTGACTGCTTGGAGGGGTGGAGGACGCGGTCCAGATTACCATCGACAAGAAGGGTGTGTACTATGCAAGGTGCGAGTCACTTCGATGAAGGGCTTTATCGATGGGGGTTGTCATGAGATGCATTCTATAGGAAAATGAAATATATACATGGGATCCCAGTTCTGAACACCGGGGAGCTTAATATAGCTCCTTGGTAGCGAAGAAGTGGAGGATCAAGGCACTATGCGGAGAAGGATTTTATTCTATGCCTGATGGTTGTGATTTGGTGGAGATGGAGCGCAAAAGAACCCGGTGCACAGCAAAGTGCGGAGACGATCCATAAGGCGGAGTCTCTGTCGAAGATTTCTGAACTGGAAGAGTTAGCGTTACTGAGTACTGAGGACCCGTGGGGGAAGTTGGCGAAAGGCAATTGCCTTGGCAATCTGGTGTTGGTCCCGGTCAGCCCTGGCGGAAGCACCACTTCCACAGCCACTCAGCCGGGCTGAGATCCCCGCAAATGAAAGTGAGCACATTGGTGTTGTCAGGAAGGCAGCGCTGATCCACATCACCACCAAAGTCTTGGTTACTGCTCCGCCACCCCAAATTTCCGAGGCCTGATATGGCACATAAACCTGGCAGTGAGATTCCACTCATCGATTGATAACACCTCGACTTTCAAATTGAAATCAACGCAAACGAGTTTGAATCGGTGTACAGAAGAATGTAGCTACAGACTGATACCGACCCGCTGTTTGGGAGTACCTATGGCTCTCGGAGTGCAAACATGGAATGGGCGTTGATGAGGTTGTTATTTAAATGGGTGACAAAGGGTGGCTCTCTGGCATATCTGTTCCGTGGTAGCACTTACATGAAATGAACGGATGGATGCAACACAGTGGGTTATACTAGATCCAGTACGATTCAAGTTTTCACAGCAGGCATCTGCCTGTTATATACCAAATCTACTCTGCAGAAATGGAGGTGGCCCTGCATAGCCTCATCACCTGTCATCCATCATGCATCGTGCATCATCCATCATGTAGCATGATGCGTTTACCGGATATTTGTGGGTGTATATCACTTCCTGTGCGGAGCCAGGCTGTCAAAGTCTATATCTAATACATCAGGTGTTCCTCTCCCTGCCTGACTCTAGGCCGTTAAACGTTCACATTTCTTGTCTCAGTGTATCCGTCATGTCCTCCAACCCACAGTCTGTCTCAGAGCTCCAAGTTGTCCAGCTGAATGATTATGTAGCCCGTACAGTCCCTCATATCCCCCACAAATGATTGTTCTCATTGACGAACACAGTCAGCATAATCACCGTTGTCGTGTATGATTATCGTGAGTAAGGTTTATCTGGACACTATATTTTCATTCTGAAGCAACCATTGCAGTCATATCACGGCAGTCCTCACTTTTATGAGAGAGGTGTGTTATTTCACTTCCTACACTGTAGTTACTGGCTCATAACGTTCAAGATAGACTACGTTTGGGTTAGGGATCAGCAATCACCGAACAAGGACTTGGTCCCTGATAACCTCATAGCGCAGACAGTGGACCTGGGTCTCGACTATCTTCGTCCTGGTGCATATAAAGGCTTATACAGAATCCCATTTTACATATTTGAACTAACGTTCCTATAGGTCCGCTATCTCGGTCTTAGTAGTTCCATGTAGGTCAATGGTTGTTATAATTGTGTCAAGCTAAACAACTGATGTTGAATCATTGCTCAAGTTTCAATTGCCTCAGTATGTTCAGAATTGATGTGGAGGTTGATTGAACTAATTGGATACATTCCCAGCTGGTAGTACCTTCATCCCTGGTCCCCCCAGAGTCGGTTTTCTTGCATTTCTTTCAGGTTGTCATTAATTCCTATTGTGCCAAAGGCGTATGGATCTGAATTCTGATCAAGGATGGTGTTGATGACATTCTCATAGTTGTGAGTACATTGGTTCAGTTCACGATGTCAGCATGAGATGTGGGTGTTCCAAAGGTACCATTATGTTTCTAGTAGCTGCCTGGGCGTTCCCAATATTCTACAATGCCGCCGACTGTGAGTTGTTATTCCCCCTGATTACCCCCACAAACCATTACTTTGATTACAGTGGTAATGATCCTGCGAGTATTTGCAATGTGGAATCGATCCAAGAAAATCCTTTGGTTCCTCCTGCTTATCTATGCGCCACAACTTGTCTGTTCCCTTGCATACACGGGCATCTATGACAACCCCGATACATACATCTCTGGTATGTTTCCAGGTAAACTGCAAACGTCACTGAAATCTCATACGTGTTGCCTTGGTATCCCACTGTCCTTTACTCAAGTTACAATCATCTGACTCAGTGGTACTATCGCTTTTTGCAGTTTGACCCTGAGTGCAACCCCATCCAAGCTTGACCACTATGGTAGAATCCTGCCAATTTTCCTTGAAACTACACTTTTGGTTCTCGCTGTCATCCAAACGTTCAAGCAGTCGGCTAAGATATACAGAACGACCAAGCAGTGGCCGCCCAATCAGTACATGCAACAACTCATGAGAGATGGTATTCTCTATTTCCTTGTGTACATCTACATCTCACTCTCACACTCTCTCACATTTCCATCCGCGGCCATCACTTTCCCCGTACATGTTATTCTCGAGTACTTGCCCAAGCTAACCATTGACTTGTCTCACTCGCAACTTTTAGCAACGTGTTTTTCAACATCACTTCCATAGTCCAAAGCGTGTCTACAACAAACAGCACTTCACCACTCTTGTTGGACTTGTTTTCTTACATATCTATATGTCCCCTCATACCTCGGTTCATCATTAGTGTGCGAGAGCTATATGACCGTGAAGCTCGCGGAACCTGGGAAGGGATTGATAACGGATTCAGCGTGTCATCGCAACCAGTCACAGGTGAACACACTGTCGTATCTGCGATTGCGTTCGCGGAGGATGCCCCGGGGCAGGATGAGGCCATGGAGGGGGCCACAAACGAATCGGGGGTGGTTCAGCTTGGATCATCGGAGGATCATAGGCGCCAAGTTTGAACGAAGATTATGGCATTGCCATGTTGACAAACGGTAAAGTTGTGGTGCTTTGGATGGCGGCTCAAATATCTATTTAAATTGGGGGGGGGTACATGTTGTCTCCTCAGTTCAACGTATTGTTGTAGGAGCGTTTCCTTCCCTACATTCACAACCAGCCACACCCATCACGTCCACCTCTCTAGCGTGATAATCACTTGTGTGACATGACGAAAGTGATCCACACCACACAGTGATGTAGGCCCAGTCAAGGTCTGGCATGAGATTATAAGCCCTGGCGAATCCAATGCCAAGCAATGATGGACTGACCATCATTGGCACTATTAGCACAATTTGTATGAGATGTCCAGGACTTGACACGGCCATCTCAACTGATGTCTTTCTGGCAGCTATGGGCATTAGTATATACTCTAGAATACTCTCTGTCCGGATCTTTGCAAGGTCTCACACGATTTGTGGTTCATCACAACCTGTGATAAGACATCGAGAATGTATAGCAGGTATATTGATTATACCAGTCTGGCTCATCATGATTGGGGCCAGCTGCCGACTTGAATCCTGGTTGAGTGCATGTAAAATACCCATGATAGGCAGTCAAATTACATTGTGCTAGAAACAAACATCATCGTCATCGTCATTACAGCTATTGCCCCCATCGTCCTCGCTGTCACTGCCATTCTCAGCTTTGTCCTCGTCCTCGTCCATATCCTCATCCTCCGCTTTCTCATCATCTAGATCAAAACTCCCATCTTCCACGGGCTCTTCCCTCAAACTGAGTCCATCACCTTCTTCTTCATTTTCCACGTGTACACTGTCAACCCCCAGCCCATGTGCATGTCTTTCTAGGAGCACAGCATCATGACCAACGCCAATCCCTGCGAAGCGTGCAAACATGTCTCAGTCAGTAAATCTGTGTCCAGTAGTACACCAGTTAAATACAACAAAAAAATTATGCTCACATATTCACATAATATCCTGCCCAATCATCAGTTTCGCCTTGCAGTCTGGCTACTGAGTGGCCCCTCTGTAACAGTTGATCGGTGTGACCGTTGGCAAATGCTGGTATGAGGTGACAACCACGGATCACTAGAGAGGGATCCAAAAAGCCAAAGGCAGGGCTATCTCCTTGTTTGGGCACAAAACTGACCTTGGGAAGTGCACAGTGCCTGAATCCCCACTTATGTCCTGGATCAATCCCAAGCCAATGGACCCAAAGGACCTCTAGCGTCTCCTTTGAATGGCTAACACCACCTGGACAGAAGTGGATGTCAATGTGGAATGCTTTCAACAGCTGACAGTACCAGAAGGGGTGATGGTCGGGATCTTCTTCCCTTGACAATGTCATGAGAAAAGAATGGCCATTGGGTTGTAGACAATCATAGGACCGGCGGATATCATAGCTCATGTAGTTAATCTGAAGAATTTTGGATTCCACCACACGATTGAGGTTGAGGAGCCACATTTCATTTCACTGCTCCGGTGTGAATGACTGTTCGTCGCCATCAAAATCAAGGCTGAGCAGCCTTGACAGCATGTGGTCCTTCAGACACGCCATGAAGTTCACCTAGAAGGTATGTGAGTAGGTGCAAGAGGTACATGTGATAGTCTCACTTCGATAGCTGGATCATCGGCATGCTGGGAGAGGAACTGTGGGAGACCGAAAACATTGTCTTTTCGTCCCTGACTTGCCATCGAGTGATGCAACGTGAGTGACACATCAATAGCTTGCACATCTGTATCTGTCAATACATCGCGCAACCCTTGTCATCTCAGGAGGGTCTGTCGACGCTCTTGCCTCGCGAATTGCTCCTCAACATTCCTCTTATTTGACTGACCATACATCCTCTTGATCATGCGGTGGGCCTGCTCACCCTATCGAATCATCCCCATTAGTTCGGGTGCTCGCAGGTGAAGTGAGATCTGCAGTTGACTCACGACATGGGTGGTATATGAGTCTGTCGTGCCGAACATTTTTATCATGTTGACATAGTTGCCCAGAGCATGAAACTTATAAATGTCAAGATTGAACGTCTTCGGGAGTGAGGCTGGTCGTGGCTCTTTCCTTCGATGGCCAGCGGTGTGCTCAATTATTTCCCTCCTCTGCCATTGCGCTGCTTCCTTGGGTAGTTCATGGGTGTGAAATGCAGCGCATGTATGTCGTTTAAAATGGCGCAGCTGATTGCCAAGGTGTCATAAAGATTGTTGAAGAAGTACAAGGGAATCATCTGTGTGCATCCGAAGCTTGGCCAATGCATGCCATTCGCAGAGTCGGAATAGCAGGGTTTGGATGCTCGAGTCATGGGTGTTACAGTAGAGCGGTCCCCTAGCCCATTTTCTTCTTTCCTCGCTCACTGGTACAATACTTAACCATACTTACCTTATGATTACCCCTAGCGAACTCCTAACCCCAGGAGTTAGCTATCTTGTTACCACTTACCTCAGTACCAGTGAGGTTTACTTCTCTTTACCTTTGTTTACTTATGCTTCCCTTTCTGCGCCACTGCCCAGTGCAGTGTCGCCCTTTGTCCTTCCCTGGTTCCCCTCGGTCTCCATGGCCCCACGGGAACCTCGGACTTCCACTTATATCTTTAGTGTACGCCAGCCTCATTGCTGCTGCGCACCCCTTTCGTCTGGCATGCTTGCATGCCCCTTTTTGTCTGTTCGCACTCAACCTCACCATTGAGGAAGTGCTCCCTTTCTATTTCCAGTGCATCCCTTTAGGATACGCTGGACCCTTTCCTCTTCCAGCAGATACATGTCCATGGTCCGTGCTAGAGTACAGCCACTCGTGTACTCTATATAAACCCTGGTGGAACCGGCTGGAAACCCCAGCTAGTTCTATGCAATCTACGCGTATCTACTGGCATCCAAGGAGCTCCCTCAGTCTTCAACAACTCAAGACTTCGCTTCACTCCTTGTGGTCTAAAGGTCGCCCAGAGACCTGCTTGCTAGAGTTCTGGACTTAGGACCGTAGACTTCGTATCTACGTTGTCCAGTGAAGTCCCGATGACAGCTATCTCTTTGGCTTGCCACTGAGATACCGTGTGCGTCGTAACAATGGGCAGGAGGGAAAAGGCCTTCAAATATGGGGATGGCACACTGGGGCACAACATGTCGAGCACCATCAGCCAACCGGTATTCAAACGAACAATCACTGTACCTTGAGCACCTGCTCAAAAAACCATGCTGGTCGCTGACTCATGTCAGCAACATCAGGTGGAAAAAGGCAGATTGTTGAGCGTGTGCTAGAATAGCAGCACCTTAACATATACATAAGCGTTTGAACGCATATATGTGATGTAATTATCTACATAAGGTAATATCCACACATGCATGTAGTATATAGTATTCAGACTCAGCTGTCTGAGTTTCAATCACTTCTTAACTATCTACCACCACCTTCCCTGTAAGGACACATACCAACCGGTGAGTACTAGACATTACTCTGCCACTACATCCCTTGTAGTTCAACAGGTTATGAGCCCCGGTTAGCGAACAACCTAACGGCGCCTTCAATGGCTGCCAGAAAGTGTTCAAACACCTAATGCTCACCCACGCAAATTGGTATATGCGCCTTACTGGCTGCAACCAATCTTGCTTGGTGGTAAAAAGCAAAACATAGCCGCATTCTTGCGCTCGTTTATGCTGACCTTATGGGTTACTGCCTGGGTTGCTGCTCCCAAGCGCACCCATTGTGGCATTAAACCTAAGCTAGTCGATTGAAGTACTGATGCCATCTTTGCTGTTTAGATTCTATATCTTTTCGCAATGGCCTCTTCTTCATCCTCTAAGCCCGATTCCCGTGTCCCAGTTTTCACTGGCATGAACTGGACCACCTGGTACTCTGCCATGGGCTCTTACATGCAGGCTACCGGTTGTACATGGGTGATGACGCTTTCAGCGCCACCCTCTCCCACTCCTACGACCGACCGTCATGATGTGGAATATTGGATTCAATGGACACGTGCGAATGACACCCTTGTGGGGTCAATCAACCTCCATTTGTCGGAACCCCTTCGACAAAAGTATAATGAGAAGACAGTCGCCTCTGAGCTTTTCCAAGCTCTTAAGGACGACTTCTCTGATACTGGCATCGCAGGGGCTTACAGCCTCTTTAGGCAACTCCTTGACATCCAAATCCCGTCTGACTCTCACCCTGCACCAGCCCTGAGCAAAATAGGTACCCTCTTTACCCAGCTCAAAACCGCAGGTCATGACCTCCCTGACGCTACCAGGGGGATGATGCTTCTTGCCAAGCTCCCCCCTACCATGGACGTTGTTGCACAAATGCTTGCACACGCCAAGGATGACAAGGGAGTCTCTAAGATCCCGACCACGGAGGACATCCACAAGGCGGCAGTTCTCTCTTGGGAACAGCGCCAGATGAAGGGAAAAGGTAAACAGGCAGTGCACAAAATCAGCGCTGTAAAGCATAAGGGAAATCAGCAGCCCACCTTCCAACAGCAGCAGCAACCTTCGGGTGGCGCTCCTGGAAATGGGCAGCAGAAGACCAAGCATGGTAAGTGTGGAGGCAAAGGCAAGGGGAAACAACCCCAAGCCCATATTGCCTCTGCTGCAATCATACCACAGCCAACGTCCCCTTTACCACCTGTCACCGCCCCCTGGCAAGAGGAGCTTGCCTCTTGGGAGCAAGAAGTTCTCCAGGAATACGAACAACCCATGGCGGGATTCACCCCATGGACCTCCTCCATCATCACTCCTACTGTGGATTATCCACCTGCTACGATTGACCCGCGTCTTCGTGCGCATCAGCCTGCTCAATTGTACCAGGGACAACAAGGTCCGCCTGCCGATACTTGTATCCAGCAGGCGTTTACTCTCGCTCACAGGCTTGAGATCGTCCCTAGTGCAGAGAGCGTTCGAACGCTTGATGCCGCCATCACCTCCAACTCTGCTACCACTTCACGAGTCCCAGATTCGGATGATGAATCTGTTGCACCCCTCCGAAAGCGCAAGCGCTCTAGGTGCTCCCGCAAACGAGCCATCATGGCTCCACCAGCTGATGGATGGGATAGCGAGGATATTGTCCAGATCTACGGCAGTGATCTTGAGGGGGAGATAGCTGACACTGCTGGTCTAGAGGAGTCTGGTCCAAGCGCCCCTGTGGCGACTGACTTCACAATGAGGCAAGTGATTCATTCTTCTTTCCCCAGACAGGGATACTCACGCCAGCCTGCTTTTAACGCGTTGTTTCCAACTTCTGCGAAAGTAGTTCATAATAAATTTGTACCTGGCTGTGTTATACCCAATGTAGTTTCTACTACATTCAGCGCAATACACTCCTTTCCGTGTTTCTGCGATCTGTCTGAATCTCGCAAGTGTGCCTGTGGCCACAGTGATACGAAGTTTTGGATTCTTGACTTAGGTGCTTCTATGCACTTCACCCCTGATCGAAGTGATTTTGTCAAATATGAGGAACTGATAGGAGACACCCGTCTACCTGTCAGTACAGCTGCATCCAAAATCTACGTAGTTGGATGAGGACGAGTCCTATTGCGCTGGCTGGACAATGGATGAAAGTCTCATATCCTGCAGCTGCAAAATGTAGGACATATACCTAACTCAGGTGTCTGACTCATTTCTCTTGGTCAATTACTGAAACATGGTGCCCGTGTTTTTGGCGATGCTTCAAAGCTCACAGTTACTTATGGTGATGGCAGACTCCTTGCCCCATTTGTACCTGGACGCATAGGAGCAGGAATGTATACTCTTGAGACCTCACCGCTCAATGAGAAACCCCATGTGAATGTTACCAAAACGATAAATTATGACATCGTCCACCGTAGGCTAGGACACCCCTCTAAAGACATCCTTCGACATGCTCGAAAGCATACCAAGAACCTTCCTGATGTTGAGATTCCATCATTGGACTCCATCTGTCCTGGTTGTGCTATGGGCAAACTTCCTAATCGGAGTTTTCCCCCTACTGAGCAACGCTCTACACATGTCTTTGAGTTAATTCACTCAGATATTAAATCTTTCCCAACCGAGTCATACCATCGGTACAGATACATTGTCACCTTTGTTGACGATTACACTGCAATGGCGTGGACTACACCTTTGCGCACCAAAGATGCTGCATTGGTTGCCACCAGACACTTTCTAAAAATGGTGTCTACCCAATACAGTGCGAAAGTCCAAGGATGGATGTCCGATGCAGGTGGAGAGTATAAATCCAGAGCTTTTGATGACATGCTCAAGGGGGAGGGTATCTCAATTTATCAATCGGCACCCCATACTCCACAACAAAATGGTCGCGCAGAAAGGTTTATGCGCACTGTTATGGACAAATCAGAGGCAATGCGCCATGAGGCCTGCATCCCTGAAAATTGGTGGGAATTCTCCATTGCCCATGCTACCCATTTGTATAATTGTACACCATTGCGACAACACAATTGGCGCACACCATATGAGCTGCTTCACAAGCGCCAACCAGATCTAGCACATCTACGTGTCTTTGGATGTGCGGCATATGTACATCTGCCAGAGGATGTGCGGGCAAATAAGATGGCCCCTAAGTCTGAATTAATGGTTTACTTGGGCATAGCTCCTGGCAATGAACAAAACTACTTGTTCATGAGATCCCTCAACAATGTCCTCTTTCATTCAGCGCATGCCATCTTTGATGAACAGCGCTATCCCCGCTGTGACAAAAATCGCGCGCACAGACCTAGATTACTTCCAGCACCTCCCATCATTGATGTTCATGAGCCTATTAGGCCACCGTCTCCTTCTTCAGAACATGAACGTTTATCTGATCGACCTACTGCTCCGAGCCCACCTCCTCCTGTCCCTCCTCGCACGCCTTCTCCACGTCCGTTACCCCCTCTACCTCCTGCTCCTCGAAAGCAACGACTTGGGGCACCTCCCGCCATTCCTCCTGCTCCCAGACGCTCCCAAAGGGAACGTCGTGTGCCTAATCGGCCTGACAATACCTATGGTGATGGTCATCCGGTAGAGCATGTGAAGAAACTGGAGCGTCCTAGACGTAAGAGAGACATCCGGGAACCTGGTCCTTCTCGACAAGTAGACCAAGAGCCAGCTGCACCTCAAATGCCTGGCAATCTTCCCAACACACCTGCGCTGCCTGCTCTAATCCCTGCTTCTACTGAATCTGACAGTGAAGCAGACGTCGACTGACTATGTCAGGAAGGGGGAGCTGGATTGGCTGCACATTTGATGTCTAAGGCAATCCCCTATAAGCTTGACACTGCAGAGTCAAAGCCCCTTTGTGAATGGAGTTACAAGGACATTCAGAAACTGCCAATTGCAGCAAAAGAGGAGTGGGAAGCCGCATGTCGACGCGAGCTATCCATACTTCAAGAGCACAAAGTTTTTGAACTGGTCGATCCCCCGAAAGGAAGAAAGGTTATATCAAACCGATGGGTATTCGATCAAAAACCCGATGGTCGAAAACATGCACGATTAGTTGCCAAAGGTTTCTCCCAGGTTGAGGGAATTGATTTCGACCAAATCTTCTCTCCGGTTGTAAGGTTTGAGACAGTGCGCTTAATGCTGGCACTAGCCTCCCTTGAGAACTGGCATATCGAAGCACTCAATGTTCGAAGCGCCTATTTATATGGCAAGCTTAAAGAAGAGATCTATATGAGACAACCTGAAGGTTTCTCAATCCCTGGCCAAGAGTACAAAGTACTCCGCTTATTGCGTGCACTATACAGCCTTAAACAAGCTGGGCTGGCCTGGTGGGAAACTCTAAATGAATCAATGAAAGATCTTGGATTCGAACGTTTGAAGTCCGATGCTGGTATCTTTCTCTTCCGGAAGAAAGGCACCAATGTGGTGGTTGCTGTTGTCTATGTAGACGATGCCCTTTTCTGTGGTCCAACCAAGGCTATAGTAAATGAGGTTAAAGCAGCATTTATGCGCAAATGGGAATGCAGAGATCTAGGTATAGCTAAAGAATTCTTACACATGCATATCCGCCAAAATGGCAGCTCGATCTTTATAGATCAATGCGCCTACTTGGAAACAATACTTGTGAGATTCGGAATGCAAAATGCCAAAATAGCTGCTACCCCTTTACCTCAGGGATATTATCCCTTATCGTATGATGGCCTAGTAGACCCAGAACTAAGATCTCACTTCCAACAAGTGATTGGATCTTTATTATACCTTATACTGGGAACTCGCCCAGATATTGCTTATGCAGTAACTGCTCTGTCTCGACACGCAGCTAAACTCTCTAAGGAACACCTAGATAAAGCACTTTATATCTGTTGCTATCTACTCGGGACCAGATATTACTCCCTTGAGTTTAATGGTGCTTCCCAAGCTGGACTTATTGCATATACCGATTCAGACTGGGCCTCTGATCCCAACACTCGTCGCTCTCAGACTGGCTGGTTTATCAAGCTAGCAAATTGCATCTTCAGCTGGCAATCTCGTCAACAACAATGGATAGCCTACTCTTCCACAGAAGCTGAATATGTTGCACTGTCTGATTGTAGCAAACAAGTTGTTTGGTTACGATCCCTCCTTGAGGAACTTGGTTACATGCTTTCTCCTATTCCAATTTGTGGAGACAACCAAGGTTCTGTCTTTATGGCGTCCAATCCTGTCACTGAAAAATGAAACAAACATATCGATATTCGATGGCATGGTGTCAGAGAATTTGTCAAAGAAGGACTTATTGAACTATTCTTTGTTGAAGGAGCTTCTAATCCTGCTGATATGTAAAGAACCTAGGTCACATAAAGCATGGTGATTTCAGATCAAAGTTGGGTTTAATCTTCTATGACCACCCACTACTTTCATAAGGTGCATTTTTATCCTTTACTTGCATATCCTAGTATATTTAGCAAGGGGGAGTGTTGAGCGTGCGCTAGAATAGCAGCACCTTAACATATACATAAGCGTTTGAACGCATATATGTGATGTAATTATCTACATAAGGTAATATCCACACACGCATGTAGTATATAGTATTCAGACTCAGCTGTCTGAGTTTCAATCACTTCTTAACTATCTACCACCACCTTCCCTGTAAGGACACATACCAACCGGTGAGTACTAGACATTACTCTGCCACTACATCCCTTGTAGTTCAACACGGATGGTGTTGAAACTGAAGGAAGAGATCTGCGTGAACCTAGAATAATGCATGTCAGAAACTTCTTCGCGGAAGCGTCCTTCAGCTTACCATTCATTGAGTATCTCAATCCTGCAAGGATCAACGGTATGCAGTATTCGGAGCAAGTGCTTCAGAACACTCTTTAGGACCCCAAGCTCAAACTCATGCAACAAATCCACGACCAGGTGTTACGGTAGAGCAGTCCCCCAGTCCATTTTCTTCTTTCCTCGCTCACTGGTACAATACTTAACTATACTTATCTTACGATTACCCCTAGCGAACTCCTAACCCCAGGAGTTAGCTATCTCATTACCGCTTACCTCAGTACCAGTGAGGTTTACTTCTCTTTGCCTTTGTTTACTTATGCTTTCCTTTCTGCGCCACCACTCGATGTGGTGTCGCCCTTTGTCCTACCTTGGTTCCCTCGGCCCCTCGGCTCCTAGGGAACCTCGGCCTTTCCATTTATATCACCTTGCGCATGGTAGCCTCATTGCTACCTCGCACTTGCTTCTTCCGGCATGCTTGCATGCCCCCTTTGTCGATTCGCACTCAACCACACTATTGTGGAAGTGCTCCCCTTCCCCTTCGGATGTATCTCTTTAGGATACATCCAACCCTTCCCTCTTCCAGCAGGTACATACGCTTGGTCCATGCTAGAGTACAGCCACCTGTGTACACTATATAAACCTTGGTGGAACCGGCTGGAAACCCCAGCTAGTTCTACGCAATCCACGCGTATCTACTGGCATCCAAGGAGCTCCCTCAGTCTTCAACAACTCAAGACTTCGCTTACTCCTTGTGGTCTAAAGGTCGCCCCAAGACCTGCTTGTTAAGTTCTGGACTTAGGTCCGTAGACTCCGTATCTACGTTGACCAGTGAAGTCCCGATGACAGCTATCTCTTTGGCTTGCCACTGAGATACCGTGTGCGTCGTAACACCAGGTGGCTGAAGAGGTTGAAGCCCAACAGTGATAGTTGTTCGCAAAAAGAGTTCTGGGCAGCATCGTGAGGTTTCTGACGGTGAAACATCAGAAGAGAGAGTTCATACCAGGGTGGGGACCAGGGATTCGTTTTTGAGAATGGTTTCTATGGTTGTACCCTTCAGAGGCCAGCCAAACTCATAGATTGCACGTCGTGCAAGTGCAATCTTCTTGTGAAGGTAAGTTCTGGAATAAGAAATCCTGGCCACCAGGTCTCTGACAAATCCTGTGCGATGAAATGATGATTTGGAGACCAGGCAGTGAGGACAAGGGCAGAGGCCTTTGTCCCGAATGGTGGCAAGCAAGACCCTTCGTGCGGTTTAGCGTTGAGGACACAAGCACGGGATTCATGAAGGAACCACTCACTTCTGAGGATAGTCAGCAGAGTAAGTAAATATCTGGGGATAAACTCTCCTGAGGATCCCATCAAAGCACTTCACGACGATGCCATTCTTGTAGGCATCAACGAATTCATCATCAAGTAAAATCTTCCAAATTACTTGAATGAGTTCTCGCTTGCAATGTGTGAGAAGGTCGCGGTTGTCTTTCTTGTCAGAGATGGACGATAAAAACTTCTTGAGGGACTCTGGCAGCTGAGGCATGTAATGGGACAGTGCAAGCAGAGCACGACGACACATTTGACGTACCAAAGGGATGAAGGCAATTGGATGACAACAGCCTGACTGTGGGTTGGCTCAGGCATATTTGAAGAGGTTTCTGAAGAAGAGATAAATGGGCCAAGCGGCCGCATGACTGAACTGTGCGAGGTGTGTTGAATCAGACCAGAGCATGAGACCTGCAACCACCTTTTCCAGCTTGCAGCCATCATCTCTTTTATGTTTCATTATCTCGTCTTGGGCTTGGTTCCATGCGCTGGAGGTGTACAGTTCATCGTAGACACGCTGCTCGTGCCCGGTGACTGGTGACTTCCAGAGCTTCTTGAAAGGGGTGAGATGGAAGCTCTTCGAGGATGCCTCCGCAAATACCGCGCGGATGATGTCAAGGATTGGTCTGTAACAAAAGCCGTCGATGGTAAATATCCTTCCATTACCTTCCTTATTCTTCTCCCTGTTATGATGCACACGGTATCTCAGTGGCAAGCCAAAGAGATAGCTGTCGTCGGGACTTCACTGGACAACATAGATGCGGAGTCTATGGTCCTAAGTCCAGAACTCAGCAAGCAGGTCTTAGGGTGACCTTTAGACCACAAGGAGTGAAGTGAAGTCTTGAGGTAGCGAAGACTGAGGAAGCTCCTTGGATGCCAGTAGATACACGTGGATTGTGTAGAACTAGCTGGGGTTTCCAGCCGGTTCCACCAGGGTTTATATAGTGTACACAGGTGGCAGTACACTAGCATGGACCAAGGACATGTATCTGCTGGAAGAGGAAAAGGTCTGGTGTGTCCCAAAGGGATGTGCCAGGAGGGGAAAGGGAGCACTTCCACAATAGTGTGGTTGAGTGCGAACCAACAAAAGAGGCATGCAAGCATGCCAAAAGAAGTAGGTGTGAGGTAGCAATGAGGCTACCATGCACAAGAGATATAAATGGAAGTCTGAGGTTCCCATGGAGGCCAAGGGGCCGAGGGAACCAAGGAAGGACAAAGGGCGACACCACATCGAGTGGTGGCGCAGAAAGGAACGCATATGTAAGTAAAGGTAAACAAAGGTAAAGTCTCACTGGTACTAAGGTAAGCGATAAGAGGTTGGCTAACCCTATGGTTAGGGGTTCGCCTGTGGTAGTTGTAGTGTAAGTAGTATTAGGTGTTGTACCAGTGAGCGAGGAAAGAGGAAAAAGGGCTAGGGGACCACTCTACCGTAACACTCCCTTGTCGGCACCAATATGTTGACACTCATGCATCGCCACTTATCAATTCCAAACGGATCATCCTGAGGGATCTCCTTCTGAGCTGCTTCCATCTGACGGATCTTCCTGGAAGCATCAAAACTGGTCAAGTCGCCGATGTTGAAGTCCGGTGCTTGGAGAACTTCATGGACCAGTCAGGTGACTTCCAAATCAGACTTGTGAGCGCCACCACTCTCTTTCCACCTCATAAGCCACCAGACAGTCATATTGGACCATGGCCATGGTGGTGAATAATCGCCTGCCTTACCCTCAGCTGAGTTGGGGCAGATGGGCTCATTGGTTCGAGACAGCTCCTTCACAGAGAGGTAGGAGTCGGGATCATGCAATGGTCGATGGCGGTAGGCACGTGCGATACCGAACCTGTTGAATTGTGTGCGAAAGGAATCAAACACGTGCAGGACCACACGTGGCAACATGGGATTGGAAGAGGATGGAGGCTGGGGGTCGACTGCAGACAACGGAGGCTTGGGCAGTAGGTCCCGATACCTGGCAGGAAGTCATTGATTGCATGGTGGAAGGTGTGGCTTGGGGGTGGAGTTTCTGTTGCAGAATGTGTCATTTACCTCACTGATCAAATCGGTGGGGCTCTGCATTAGAACTGCCGATGGATTCAGGGAATCAGCGACCTGGAATAAAAGTTAGTGGAATAACGAATAAAGAATGGATGACAAGTACCCGGGATTCATCTGTGCCCTGTCTGATCCGTTTCAATGGAGGCTCCTCGCTCAAGAGAAAGGTCGTGCTCGCTCAGGAAATATGCTCTGCTTCCACCGTGGCATAGACATTGCATGTTTTACGATGCTGCGTCAAACCTCTCTGGGCTTGGAACGTCCGAGGACAGTTGGGGTGGCACTTGAAGACAGAGAACATTAGCAGCGAGAGAGACAGCCAAACTATAAGCGAAATATGATACGTCAGAATGGGAACGTGCTGTCAAAACAGCATGTTCAGGAGGGTCGACTGGGTGGGGGCAGAGGAAGGATTGATCATGGCAAGCAACCAGGCTTTTATGAATGCTCCATTGCAGCTGTTACGACGCACACGGTATCTCAGTGGCAAGCCAAAGAGATAGTTGTCGTCGGGACTTCACTGGACAACGTAGATGCGGAGTCTATGGTCCTAAGTCCAGAACTTAGCAAGCAGGTCTTGGGGCGACCTTTAGACCACAGAAGAGTAAGCAGAGCCTTGAGGTGTCGAAGGCGGAGCGAGCTCTCTGGATGCCAGTAGATACGCGTGAATTGCATAGAACTAGCTGGGGTTTCCAGCCGGTTCCACCAGGGTCTATATAGTGTACACAGGTGGCAGTACACTAGCACGGACCAAGGACATGTATCTACTGGAAGAGGAAAGGGGTCGGATGTATCCTAAAGGGATGCATCTGAAAAGGAAGGGGAGCACTTCCACAATAGTATGGTTGAGTGCGAACCGACAAAAGGGGCATGCAAGCATGTCGAAAGAAGTGGATGCGAGGCAACAATGAGGTTGCCATGCGCGAGAGATATAGATGGAAGTCCGAGGTTCCCGTGGAGGCCGAGGAGCTGAGGGAACCAGGGAAGGACAAAGGGCAACACCACATCGAGTGGTGGCGCAGAAAGGAAAACATATGTAAGTAAAGGTAAACAGAGATAAAGTCTCACTGGTACTGAGGCGTGTGATAAAGAGTTAGCTAACCCTATGGTTAGGGGTTCACCTATGGTAATCATAGTGTAAGTAGTGTCAGGTGTTGTACCAGTGAGCGAGGAAAGAGGAAAAGGGGCTGGGGGATCGCTCTACCATAACAGCAGCCCTGAAGCAGGTGACGTCAATCAAAATGGTGTGTGCGCATGGACTCAAACTCACCACACGAACGAGATCTGGCTCTGTTACGGTAGAGCAGTCCCCCAGTCCTTTTTCTTCATTCCTCGCTCACTGGTACAACACCTAACACTACTTACTTTGCGATTGCCTTAGGCGAACCCTTAACCACAGGGTTAGCCAACTCCTTATCACTTACCTCAGTACCAGTGAGGCTTTACTCTTGTTTACTCTTACTTACGTATGCTTTCCCTCCTGCGCCACCACTTGATGCGGTGTCGCCCTTTGTCCTTCCTTGGTTCCCTCAGCCCCTTGGTCCCATGGGAACCTCGGACTTCCATTTATATCTCTTACGCGTGGTAGCCTCATTGCTGCCTCGCACCTACTTCTTTCGGCATGCCTGCATGCCTCTTTTGTCAGTTCACACTCAACCACACTATTGTGGAAGTGCTCCCTTTCCTTTTCCAGTACATCCCTTTAGGATACACTGGACCCTTTCCTCTTCCAGCAGATACACACCCTTGGTCCATGCTAGTGTACTGCCACCTGTGTACACTATATAAACTCTGGTGGAACTGGCTGGAAACCCCAGCTAGTTCTACGCAATCCACACATATCTACTGGCATCAAAGGAGCTCTCTTAGTCTTCGACACCTCAAGACTTCGCTTCACTCCTTGTGGTCTAAAGGTCGCCCTAAGACCTGCTTGCTGAGTTCTGGACTTAGGACCATAGACTCCGCATCTATGTTGTCCAGTGAAGTCCCGACGACAGCTATCTCTTTGGCTTGCCACTGAGATACCGTGTGCGTCGTAACAGGCTTGCTTGTCATCGAGGAAGCGACGATGAGCGGGAAGTATTGGTCTGGATGTAAGGTACCTCAGGCAGAGACACTGATCATTATCAAGTAATCTTACGTACCCAGGATGCAGGTGACCAGGTAGAACATGAGGCGATGGATTAGAATTGACTGAGGACAGGAGCTGTGGGTGTGCAAAAATGACGGGGAAAAGGAGGTGCGGTCAGTACAGCAGTTATGTCAAAAATGAGTGCTCAGACTGCCGAAATTCATCATGATGCCCACAAAAGACGTATCATTCCATTCACATTGTCCAAAGATGATCATACTCAGAGGAAAATTTAAGAAAAATAGGACCGGAGGAAGTTACGTGTGGTAGTCCAAGGGAAATTGGTGGGGGAGGAGAGGGGGTCAGCTGAAATAATCAAAAAATGTTTGTATGTAGAACGTGCACACCCGGGACATGACCTTGTATGCTTGTGCTTGCTTGGAGGCCAGATCGAGGGATGGGATGTAAGAAAATGAGGGATGGGCATCCGGCCAGCTAGCAAGAAGGAGACAAAAGGGGCGGAGGACAGATTCGTTGTTGGCCCACGCGTCCGTCAGCATGAGATCGCCACCAACCTGGGGTAAAGGCTCTGACCACAACACCAGCCCAGCACTGCCACGAAATATTGCATGGATCAGGGAGACTCACGCCGTCCGATGGTTTGCCCATATCTGAGGATTGAGCGCTTGGTCCAGGGCACACAATTCATACTGCCAGCCAATCTTGAATATCTCCCAGAGAATGGCTTGGATGAGGCGAGGAGGCAGGTTGGAGAGGGAGGTGACATCAATATACTTTCCTCGCCATTCTACCGTTTTTTTCGGGGCCAAAGAATCTTGAGTCATGCAAGCCACAACCTCACCGAGAATCTCCAAGGCGGCCAACTTCCGACCCTTGGCAGTTCTGTTGCTGAGCCTGCTCGACGGTGCAGCCTCGAGCTCATCCTTGAGTGGGATGCAGTGGAGGATCTCCCTCCATTCCTGGGGGGAAGGAAATCGGGCAGGGGGATCGTGATCCAGTCGACTGTACCAAAGGGGGCGAATTGTTATGACGCACACGGTATCTCAGTGGCAAGCCAAAGAGATAGCTGTTGTCGGGACTTCACTGGACAACGTAGATACGGAGTCTACGGTCCTAAGTCCAGAACTCGGCGAGCAGGTCTTAGGGCGACCTTTAGACCACAAGGAGTGAAGTGAAGTCTTGAGTTGTCGAAGACTGAGGGAGCTCCTTGGATGCCAGTAGATACGTGTGGATTGCGTAGAACTAGCTGGGGTTTCCAGCCAGTTCCACCAGGGTTTATATAGTGTACATGGGTGGCTGTACACTAGCATGGACCAAGCATGTGTATCTGCTGGAATAGGAAAGGGTCCAGCGTATCCTAAAGGGATGTGCTGGAAGAGGAAAGGGGAGCACTTCCACAATAGTGTGGTTGAGTGTGAATCGACAAAAGAGGCATGCAAGCATGCCGAGAGAAGTGGATGCAAGGTAGCAATGAGGTTACCATGCGTAGGGTGATATAAGTGGAAGTCCGAGGTTCCCATGGAGGCCGAGGGGCCGAGGGAACCAAGGAAGGACAAAGGGCGACACCACATCGAGTGGTGGCGCAGTAAGGAAGACATAGGTAAACAAAGGAAAAGAAGAGTAAACCTCACTGATACTTGGGTAAGCGATAAGGGTTGGCTAACCCTATGGTTAGGGGTTCGCCTATGGTAGTTGTAATGTAAGTAAGGTTAGGTATTGTACCAGTGAGTTAGAAAGGAGGAAAAAGGGCTGGGGGACCGCTCTACCATAACACAAATGGCCAACCAGTTTGTCATGACAAGCCAGTGGCGCTCGGGGGACTGACAAGTCACGAGGAGAGCCAGTTCGGGAACACAGTAGCCTCGATCAGTCAAGTCTTTCTTCACTCTTGAAGGATCCTTATCCACCCACAGCATCGCATTTGCCCAGATCTTAAAGTGGAGTGGCATCTCGGGCTCGCGCACCTCGAGCCATTTGTTGCGACCTCCATTTTGTCTGGCTTCACCACAACTTGGTAAATGTCGTCACGATGTTATGGTAGATAAAACTTATCACTAGCAGACTGAGTTCGAGACAGCTCTTTGTGCTGTGTTCTCCTTGTCTGGGCCTGAGTTGGGTTTGGGCCCACTCGCGACGCAGCTTGCGACAAGGATGCTTGAAACGCAATGGGAGCCGGACTTTTTGTAGCTACATAGTGCTGTCGGGTATGAAAGTGACACGAGAAGCCACCTGGACCGTTCAAGAGGCAAGGAAAGGGGCGAGAAGACTGCCCGTTTTCAGAGTACATGCCGCGAATGATTTCATCGGGAAAAGTGAACCCGACCACTTCCACAATATTCATCTGCGCAGTGATGGCATAATTGTTGCGGATCAGCCAGACTGGCACACCTGCATGGAAAAGATTGTCACAAATTTTGGTGTCGTGGGTGAAGCAACCCATCCAGTCAGACCGGGCGGGGGCATGGGCAGCAGTTGGGTGAGCAATACGAGGTTGGACGTGCAACACGTAGTCCAGAAAGGCCATGAGGTCGAGAAAATAGTGTTGTACCTGAGCGACGAAAACAATGAGATCACGGAAAGTCAGGGGGTGACTGACAATGAGCATGACGTCGTATTCAAAGGACTTCAACATGCAGCTAGCAATGTCCACTTTCTCGCCACGCGGCTTCCTCCATTCATTGTAACGATCGGACGCAATCTTGAGCAAGGTAGCAATCCCTTTGGCCTTGTCTTCCTTTAACTTGCCGACGAGAAAGGCAGCATGAGGGAGGGGTTCGAAGTCATCGCAGGTGGGCTGATACCAAGCCCACGAGAGAGGGTCAGGGGAGGGATGATGGTCCCTGCGGTAAATGCATACGGCATAGCAGAACTCCTCAGCATATAGCTGCAGCCATTGGAAGCAATCAGCTGTACCAAATCAACCATCAGCACGGACGCGCAATTCTTCATCGACATTGTGAGGCTTGGGGATGAATGACATGTTCAGGGATGTATAGACCATTGATCTGTCACGATCACACACGATGGATTTCGCGTCCAAGCTGGTGAAGGAAGCTTTATTCAAGGAATGAGATTATTGCCAGAAAGAAAACACGCGAAACTTACAATCGTTGGGGCAGGACTGAGGTGCATATCTCAAAGTGGCTGGGGCCATCTTGGAGAGGTACGGGGGGGGCAGGAAGGGAATCTCGCTTCAATGGATCTTCAACCCCACTGTTGCTTGATACAAGGAGGTGACGGGGCGATCCAATGGACACAAAGTCCAAAAGCGGTCTCTGTGCGACACAAAGTCTGACTGCAGAGAGAGGTTGAGTGGCACAAAGCCAACTTGAAGAATGGGGGATTAGTACATCGGGGGTCGAGCCGCGTCGTCGGCGGAATGTCTTGGGTGGTGGTGGTGTGCGCGTCGTTGGTGGGGGGTCTTGGGCGGTGGTGGTGCATGGGCGGTGGTGGTGTGCGCGTCATTGGCGGGATGTCTGGGTGGTGGTGTAATGGATTACAGGAGGTACTGGTGAAGTGACAAACAATGGAAATCTTGTGCTTATCTAAATTGTTTGTGAATGTTTTCCACTCATGTACTCAATGCACGTGACTCTCATCGACACTCTACCACCATCACCGCCATGCCCAAGACCCCCCACCGCCCAAGACATCCCACCGATGATGTGCTCACCACCACCACCACCGCCCAAGATCTCCTGCCCATGACACGCGCACCACCACCACTGCCCAAGATCTCCTGCCCATGACGCGCACACCACCACCACCACCCAAGATCTCCTGCCAACGACGCGCTCGACCTCCGACATACTAATCCCCCATTCTTCGAGTTGGCTTTGTGCCACTCAACCTCTCTCTATGGTCAGACTTTGTGTCGCACAGAGACCGCTTTTGGACTTTGTGTCCATTGGATCGCCCCGTCACCTCCTTGTATCAAGCAACAGTGGGGTTGAAGATCCATTGAAGCGAGATTCCCTCCCTGCCCCCCCCATACCTCTCCAAGATGGCCCCAGCCACTTTGAGATATGCACCTCAGTCCTGCCCCAACGATTGTAAGTTTCGCGTGTTTTCTTTCTGGCAATAATCTCATTCCTTGAATAAAGCTTCCTTCACCAGCTTGGACGTGAAATCCAAGTCCCACCCCAACAATTGTAAGTTTCGACGCATTTTCTTTCTGGCAATAACCTCACTCCTTGATTTAATCCTGTGGTGGTGTGTCCAATACGTTCATGTATTCGTACTGATCCAGTCGTCGACTAACCCTACATTTCCTGTATGCACGCCAATAACTGGCTATGGAACTTGTGCAGCCACAGACCCGTAGTCAGGTCTGTCCACATACCTGACAGTTTTAGCATAATCTCCTTATAATATCCCTGCCAGGTTTCCCCATCCAGGCTACGTGGTTGATATGGTCCTTCGTCAAAGTCATGGAGGGCAGCTATAACAGCTGCGCCAGCAAGGCAAAAAATATTGTCGAAATGTGTGGATTCAATCAATGAACCCAAACGGAAGGGGAATAGTGTGAGTGTGTCCATGATAAAACTCTCAAAGAATGGGGAAGAAAAAAGCGGACGTGAGGGGTGCTCCCAAAGGAACTCATAGCTCCCTAGCAGCTCTTGTACTCTGCTCACCCAGTAGGCATTGACATTCTGGGTTTGCCCTTGAGCCGGGCGAAGGCTAAACTCCCTGTGCAAATGGTACAGGGCATATGTCTTGAATACGCACCGGATTTCGCACATCATTTCCTGGATTTCGCGCTCAATCCCTTTTGGAGGTCTGGCGACCATGTCACCCGTGGCCGATTGAATTGCAGATGTTATGGTGCATGCAATCATGCTCTTGCGGTCCGATTTGTTGGGTACTGCACATTCAACCACCATAAGTCAAACTATTTCGCGTCTCGCCTGTGCAATAATACTTCTCTTTTCATCATCGGGTGCAGGTGCAGGTGCAGGTGCGGGTGCAGGTGCGGGTACGGGTGCAGGTGTGGATGTGGATGCGGGTGCAGGTGCAGGTGCAGATGCGGATACAGGTACAGGTGCAGGTGCGGATGCGGTGAGTGTGGGGGTATTGGGGGTAGATCCGACGGGAATGTGAGATTGGTGGGGAATTAGTGCCGGGATGGATGACATGGAAACAGGGGTTTCATGACGCTGTATATTTGATTCGGGATCGCCAAACGGGCTGATGTCAACGACACCGGGCTGTACCGGGTGGATGGTGGGGCGAGCTGTTGGTGAGCGGCTGTGTAGGATAGCAGGCCACATGCAATCGAAGACCTGTTGACCGTGCTCGATGGCCGCTTGACTATGCTGCTGAGGGACAGAGTACAGTGCAAACCGATTGGCTTGATAAGACCACAACTCGCGAGGTAAACCACTGTATTCATCATCAGGTATTGGGTAGGTGTTCTGTTGCTCTGTTAGCATGGCAAATGAATATATTAAAGTGACAGGACTGACCCGATGACTAGGCATGCTTAGATCAGGGGTGTGAACAGTCACAGTGGGAGATTTAAGAAAAAAAAATCGCATTGTGTCTGGCAAAAGCGTACAATATAATTTTATGACGGTACATAAAGGGTACATCGACAATCCACACTTATTTGTCCAAAAGTTCGTCATCACCACAGGAAGACACATTGTCACTATGGTTATCACCGTTATCACTGTTGCTTGATTCGCCGTCTTCATCAGAGAGGAGATGCATGTTCCACCCTCTGCTCTGGAACTGGATGGCCTTCTTGAGATAATCCACCTCCTCATCTACCACCCCTAGCTCCACCAGACCATCTTCCCGACCAGCACTCTGTAAGTCTTCATCCCCCATTATGTCATCAGCGGTAACGTGCTTCACGCCAAGCAGACTCTCCAAGATCGTGATTTGTTCCTCGTTTGCCGCAGCATTCCGTTCCTGACACTCTCGAATAGATTCAAGGAGGTTTTGGCACCATTTGGAGGATTTGATCTCTGTGATGCTAAGGGCAACGCAGTACATGTAACACTCACGGTCTGCAAGTTTGGACTCGTAAGCATTCTTCAGGACACAGTGAGGGATGTCAGAGAGAGTGCTGAGAAAGTAGGCCTTGCTCTGAGTCACCAAAGTCAGTCATCAATCGGTAAACAGCTTGTAGCACGTACTCATTGTAAATCCTCTAGGCTTATGTCAGACTGGGGTGACAGTCCAAGCAAGCGGGATGCGATGTGAAGGTCCCGGATAGAAGCCTTGGTTGGAGAGGCATATGGATGGAAGCGATGCGAAGGTCCCAGATAGAAGCCTTGGTTGGAGAGGCATATGGATGGAAGCAATGCTTGCTCTGTTGTAAGGGATGGGCTGTGCGAGTGTTAACATGCACTGCAGAAGGGTTTGGAGGATGGTTTGCAGTCGGGGTGTTACGATAATGGAAACCCCCACACCTTTTTTCTTCTTTCAGATAGCTTTCCTCGTTGTTGTCGTCGCTCGTCTTCCCTTCGCTCCTCTGCACTCTCCCTCGTACACAGGACACCACATATAGACCAACACCTAGGACCACCTTGCTATGCCTACTGTTAGGCCTAGAAGGTTATACTTCGTATGGAACATTGCTTGTGCTCCTTAGCACTTGCCCACCACCAGATAGCCCCTATCATCGCCACACACTTATCTAAGCATGTCCCTATGTTCTAGAACCACTCGCCCTCATCCGCGGCGTCCTCAGGCTCATGCCCATCACTGTCATTCCAAGTCTCCCTTTGTCCTGCATCTATGATGTGTACCAGCATTCCTGAATAGGCATCACTCAGTACTTCTCGTGATCCGCCGTCGCCTTCCTGATCGGATGTCCTCGAGTCATCTCGGACTCTGTTCCGCTCGCTCGGACCCTGTCCTCACTCATGCCATCAGGCTTCCACGACCCCGCGTTCGCATCACCCCGAGATGCTTCCATTCCCTGATAGCCTATCCCATCAGGTGAATCCCTTCCCCATTCGGCATTGCCAATATCAGATACAATGTCATCTTACCGCCTGGGCTCGCACCGTGTGCTCGCCCTCTTCTCGTCTCGACTCATCAACCACCTCAGTTGTGGAACGAGGCCCTTTCCTTTGCTGGCGACCTCCTTGGACTTCTGTGGAACTCCTCGGAGCTCATCCAGCCCTTTATACTTTAGACATTTTACCTTTCCATCCTGAGCACACTCCTTCTGGTCATGTGCCTCGTTCTCTTTCTCTTTCCTATTCCGGTGCACTCCATTAGGGAGTACACCTCCTCTTACTATACTTGTCGTGTACACACCAGTGGTCCGTGCTAGATATTCTGTAGTATAAATACCCCTGCAGAACTGCTGGAATCCCCAGCTAGTTCTACGCAATCTATCTGCAATTACTGGTGTCTCTTCACTCCCCTCTCAAAGACTGGGACTCTCCTGAGCTCCCCTGGTTCTACTTCACCTAGGTTATGCTCGTAGCACGACCTCTTCATTGAGGTTCGTTGTTACTTGTATGAGACTCCAGTGTTCACACTGCAACAGTCGCCTTGCATCGTAACACAGGGGACCGCTGCTTGGAAAGTCGATTCTTGGGGTGTCACCAGGTGGGAATTTGACGTTTGCCTCCACGAGCAAACTTGGATCATCCTCTCCCAGACTAGGCAAAGAGGACGAGTTCATTGAAGCAACCGAGGAAGTTAAAGAAGAAGGAGAGAGTTTGGGCATGGAAGCGATATCGCTCATGATGGCTCCAAGGGCCTGAAATAGTGTACAAGTGTCCAGGGTACCAGCAAAGGGACTTCAAAGTCAGGCTGAAGTTACAAACAGCGCAACTCCGACACCAACACTATACTACAACATCACTGTCAGGCCAAGACCCCCTGCCGACAATGTGCACACCACCACCGCCCAAGACACCCCGCTGACGACACGCTCACTGCCACCACCACCCAAGATCTCCTGCCAACGACGCGCTCGACCCCCGACGTACTAATCCCCCATTCTTCGAGTTGGCTTTGTGCTGCTCAACCTCTCTCTGCGGGCAGACTTTGTGTTGCAGAGACCGCTTTTGGACTTTGTGTCCATTGGATCGCCCCGTCGCCTCCTTGTATTGAGCGGCAGTGGGGTTGAAGCCCTGTGAAAACTTGCTGTGCTCGAATCAGTCAGTATCTGTTTGGCCGTGTGAGCAGAAGGTACATACGAAATAAACAGCCGTAGGAAGATACAAGCACGACATGAGACTACAATCATAGGGATTATCTGATCGACCATACCCTGGTATGCTCAACCGTGTCGTCACCTGCTTGAATGTGTTCGCCGTGGTTCTAGTGTACTCCCGGACCAATGCTTGCCTTATGCGCATTTCTGCGCTCTGCTGTGCTTGGATGCGGTTCTCCACCTGCCGATAAATGCAAATTTATGCTCTATTCTGTTCAAGTATGCTTTAGTATACTCCCAGACCAATGCTTGCCTTATGCACATTTCTGTGCTCTGCTGTGCTTGGATGCAGTTCTCCACCTGCTGATAAATGCAAATTTATGTTCTATTCTGTTTGAGTATGTACATTCTCTGATATGCGCTACTATGCACATGTGTGCCAGTGTGTACATACTACAGCACAGTATAATATGACAGGCACTCTGAAAGCAGAACGTATGAAGCAATTAAGAATGTTCAGACTGATGGCCAAGTCGACAATGGCGAGACCAAAGTGATTGCACGGGGGGAAGGAGGGATGTGTCGGAGGCCTGGTTCTGCAATTTCAGACCCAAGGAGGCTAGTACAACTTTCCGCTTGCATGGGCTTGTTTCGACCACTCTTTTCCTGGAGACTGCATGATAATGTTAGCATGTATTGCTCGAGAAATAGAATATGCACGATAGACTCCGCTTCTGTATCATATGACTACAGTTGCTCGTCAGTTAGAGACGAAAGGAATGAATATTTCAAGTGACGCACCACATGCTGCTCCTTTGTAAGCATCCACCAATATTCCTCGAAGTCATTCTTGCTGCCATCCTTGTTCACTTGCTTCAACCAATGGCGTGCACACAGATTCCTGTAAATGACAGTAGAGTTGAAATTCCTGTGAACAAAGGCCTTTAACTTACTGTTACAATAATGGGAACCCCCATACCTTTTTCTTCTTTCTTTAGCTTTCCTCGTCGTCGTCGTCGCTCGTCTTCCATTCGCTCCTCCTCCATACTCTCCCTCGTACACGGGACGCCACGTATAGACCAACACCTAGGACCACCTTGCTACGCCTACCATTAGGCCTACAAGGTTATACTTCGTATGGAACATCGCTCGTGCTCCTCAGCACTCGCTCGCCACCGGATAGCCCCTATCATCGCCACTGCTTACCTAATGCCATATAGGCTAGCACTATCCGACCTCCGGTACAACCCTGTCAGCGCCACACGCTTATCTAAGCGTGTCCCTTTGCTCTAGAACGACTCGCCCTCGTCCGCGGCGTCCTCGGGCTCGTGCCCATCACCGTCCCTACAGATTCCCCTTTGTCCTGCGTCTGCGACGCGTATCATCTTTCCCGACTAGGCATCACTCGGTACTTCTCGTGATCCACCGTCATCTTCCTGATCGGACTCTGTTCCGCCCGCTCGGACCCTGTCCTCGCTCTCGCCATCAGGCTTCCATGACCCTGCGTTCGCATCACCCCGAGATGCTTCCACTCCCCGATAGCCTATCCCTGTAGGCTAATCCCTTCCACATTCGGCATTGCCAATATCGGATACAATGTCGTCTTACCGCCTGGGCTCGCACCGTGTGCTCGCCCTCTTCTCGTCTCAACTCGTCAACCACCTCAGTTGTGGAACGAG
>JBBPSY010000057.1:0-28459 GCA_038093855.1 Rugiboletus extremiorientalis
TACGCAATCCACGCGTATCTACTGGCATCCAAGGAGCTCCCTCAGTCTTCGACAACTCAAGACTTCGCTTCACTCCTTGTGGTCTAAAGGTCGCCCCAAGACCTGCTTGCCAAGTTCTGGACTTAGGGCCGTAGACTCCGCATCTACATTGTCCGGTGAAGTCCCGATGACAGCTATCTCTTTGGCTTGCCACTGAGATACCGTGTGTGTCGTAACACTTTGGAGGAGTTGCACTCTATTTTTTTCACCTCAGAAGAGGCAGAGCTCGAAGCTGGCAGTGCTGGAGTAGTGGTCGCAGCTCTGACCTTTGAAGCCCTAGATGTTGCTTTTGGACAACTATCAGCAGTATGTCCGGGAAGTCCACAGAATAAACATAGGTGTAGTTTTAACCGACGTTGACGCTCCTCCAGTAGGAGCTTACTGTCCTTGCCTAGCTTGGAGGCAATAGATTCGGAGTTAGCAGCAGGAGAGGCAGTGTTACCCTTCTTGTTGCCGTTGTCATTCTTATGGTTCCCTCCGGAACCAGAGTTGGAGGAACCCTTGAACTTATCATCCTTTGACTTTGAGTTGTTGATCTGAGAGGAGTTATTAGTAGACTTCTGGGAGGTTGTCTGGGTCCCGGAGTTTGACCCTGAGGCCTTGGTTGTGTGCTGGACTTCGTCCTTATGCTCCCAATACCTATGATCAATCTGTTGGGCCAGAGCACAGAGTTCCTGAAGGTTATCCAGCTTGCCTTGATGAGCAATCTCGTCTTTAATCCAATCCAGAAGTCCAGAGTAAAAGCTCCTTCGGAGCGCTCCATGGCCCCAGTCTCGGACTTGGTTAGCAAGTTGATTCCATTCTACAATGTACTTCGTGATCTGTTGCGTCTCCCGCATCTGCAGTTGCTCAAGTTGAGCTTCCGCATCAGCTATGGGGTCATGTGGTCCAAAGTTAGTTTGAAGCTCATACAAGAAAGATTGCCAATTGTCCATCCAAAGTGGGCGGGCTCCTAGAGCTTCAGTTCCAAGGAGATCTAGCTCGAAATATTCGAGTGCAACGCCCTTTAGATAAGATTGGGTGAATGTTACCTTAGTCCATTCCTTGCGGTAGGTCTTTGGGTTGGCTTGGAAATTGAGTTTGCATTGCACAACGAAGGGACAGAGTTTCTTCAGGTCAGTTCTGTCAAAAGGATCTGGTTTGTGGACTTTAGGCTTAGAGCCTTTGGAATTCTGTTTTTGTCAGAGTGCTTGGCAAGTCATGCCCCTGATCGCGTCAGCAAGCTGAGCGAAGGGTTCAAATGCTAGCAGGACTTTGTTGAGATCTTTGTCTGAATTCCTATGATCAAAATTGGAATTCAAAGAACTTGAAGAAGAGTCAGAAGGTTCATTAGGATCATTGACAATACCATCGTTGTTCCCACCACCTCTGTCTCCATGTTCCGGGATTAATGGATGTTGGTCGTATAGGTCTGCGTGTTCGTCGTCCGTGTCATATCCATGATCTCCGGTGGTCAAGCGACCACCTCTGGTCGTTTCTTTACATCTCCAGTGTGCAACCATCATCTCCATACTCAGGTCTATAACCAGTATCCAGAGTTGCGTGCTTCCCTACCAGACTTCCGTATGATGTCACCCTTTGTTCCCTTTGACGTTCTGTTTCACGTTCTCATGTCTAATCATGTGTCTCCTGTCATCCTCCATATGTCTCCTGCCATCCTCCATATGTCCCTGTCATACTTCCTTATCATTTGTTTCACTTTGTAGCTACCATCAGTCATTTGCTATGTACCCTCTTCTGATCTCAGTCCTGGTACGTAGTATAAGTACTGCATCCTCCATCTGTAGACCTCAGTTTGTAAATCAACTAAGTCACCCCTCCTTGCCCAAGTTCCTTTCCGACCTTCCCTTACCATCCTCCATACTACTTCCCAAATACGAGGACACAAGGCTTGGCAAGGGTGCAACACATAAGTCCTGCGCCAACATCCTTATCTGTTGAGTACCCTTGACCTCCTTACCCTCCATCGGACCTCCACCCAACTTCGTACTTGACACCCCAGAACTCCGTCGGACTTGTACCTGGAGGGAACAGACTTGACAGTATTTACAAACTCACCCTTGTTGAACCTCATTATGCCAGCCAGAACTACTCGCAATTCACATCGCACTGGCATGCTACAAACTGTGTTTGGTAGTACCCACACGATCCCTGGCAAATTCATCAGCTTTGCCCAACAAGCCGTCCCCTCAATCTCCAGGTCAGGGTTATGTGCCCTGTTGTCCCCACTTGCTCTGCTTCCCCGGGAACCTTCCCCTGAAGGACTGTGTTTCCAAGTCCTGCTGGACTGTCAAGTCCATTCCCTTTGGGTACAAGTCCAACAGAGTTCCAGGGTGTCAAGTACGAAGTTGGGTAGAGGTCCGACAGAGGGTAAGGAGGTCAAGGGTACTCAACAGATAAGGACATTGGTGCAGGACTTATGTGTTGCACCCTTGCCAAGCCTTGTGTCCTCGTATTTGGGAAGTAGTACGGAGGAGGGTAAGGAAAGGTCAGAAAGGAACTTGGGCAAGGAGGGGTGACTTAGTTGATTTACAAACTGAGGTCTACAGATGGAGGATGCAGTACTTATACTACGTACCAGGACTGAGATCAGAAGAGGGTACATAGCAAATGACTGATGGTAGCTACAAAGTGAAACAAATGATAAGGAAGTATGACAGGGGCATATGGAGGATGGCAGGAGACATATGGAGGATGACAGGAGACACATGATTAGACATGAGAA
The DNA here is from genome assembly GCA_038093855.1 of Rugiboletus extremiorientalis. NCBI lineage: Eukaryota > Fungi > Basidiomycota > Agaricomycetes > Boletales > Boletaceae > Rugiboletus > Rugiboletus extremiorientalis. The sequence goes on from JBBPSY010000057.1 coordinate 2,765, forward strand.
CGTGAAACAGAACGTCAAAGGGAACAAAGGGTGACATCATATGGAAGTCCGGTAGGGAAGCACGCAACTCCGGATACTGGTTATAGACCTGAGTACGGAGATGATGGTTGTGCAATGGAGATGTAAAGAAACAACTGGAGGTGGTTGCTTGACCACCAGAGATTATGGATATGACATCTCCCCAGAGTACAATTGTAGCACTGAGTTGCTCCAATCTTTTATCTATTCATTTATCCTGGCGATGTCTTATTGATGTTGCCTATCTGTCACTAGGTTCTATCCCTAGTATGATTGGGTTGCAACAGCGCCAGTGGAGGAGGTGGGAGAAATGGCTCAAGGCTTATCAGGAGCGATGGTCTGCTCAATGGTGTTGGCGAGGGTGGGAAAGGGGGTGGCTGCCCATGTCAGTGTTTCCTCCTCTTGGGTTTCGGAGGGAGCTCCGACTTGGTCCCAGAAGGTGATGGGGGGTGGTATGGGATGAGAAGAAGGGGTGGATCAGCAGTCATCCTGTCCAGAGGCCTGTCTCCCCTGGTAGACTCTGGGACAAGGAAAGACAATGGAGGGGAAGAGGTAGTGGTGATGCTCAATGGGAGTGGCGGCCATGAGTATGGGGTGGGTGATAAAGGCCATATCAGCCAGGGGAATGTCATTGACGAGAGTGGCAAATCCTGCTGAGTAGAGGAGGTCCAGAACTCTGTTTCTGATTGCCAGGAGAACTTCTGCAAGGCTGGAGTCTCATGGGCCACTCCTGTATCTAGTGTCATTGTTCAAGAAGAGGGTTCTGAGGAGGACAACTTGTTGGAACAGCTCGATGAGCTGGAAGAGGACAACACTGGTGGAGAGCACCCAGTGGTGGTGTACATACTGGTCAAGTGAGCAGGTCTGGATCACGATGGAGAAAATGACCTGTTGGAGGTGTTGCGATTCATCATGCACCTATACACATAACCGTTATTCTATGCCTAAGTCCTTCGCTCTACACTATGCTTGAGTGGTAGTATACGCTCGGACCCTAACCCTAGGACGTTGTACAGGAGTTCTACATACTCCGTTTCTCTTTCACTTTGTTTGTACATGTTTATCTTTTTATGGAACTCCGATCCAAACTCCGACCGTACCGATGTACCGGTTGTTTCGCTATGTTTACATTATTATGCAAGATCGCTGTTTGCAATTCACTTCCATGTTTCATCATTCTTCTTTTAATCTGCATTCAACACATGTATCACGTATGCTTCTTTTAATTACCGCTATGCTTCCATTCTACATGCGTCTCACCTCACATCTTTAATCTCCATCTGTGACGTAGTTACCTCATGTATTTAATCTCCATTGTTTGTAGCGTACAAACAGTAGGGTAGTATTTAAGCAATGCCAGACCAACTGAGAACTCCAGTCAAGTTCTCTGTTGGATTCCCCAACTTTGCTCACTTGTCCCCTCTATTGAGTGATAGTGGTGTAACCTAGGATTTATCTTGGGTTGCAACAGGAGGTGGGGGGAGAGATGGTGAACTCGGACTGGGGACTCGGTGGGTATGTCGAGGTCAGTGTTACAATTCTCGTTTTGCCAACGATACTTCACGCATTGCCATCTACACTACATCTTCACTTTTGCATTAATACGCCCATCACTACGCTCTGGCCTACCCTTATAACCCATGTCAATGATCAGTAACGCCCTTATGACCCATAGCCAACAGGCTACAACTACGTTAACCCTACTATACTACGATAATGAGCTTCGCTCACAACAGGAATTGACACTTAGTCAATTCCTTTCATTTGTTTGTTCATGTTTACCTTTTTATAATTAATGAATCTACAGATGCACTTCAAGAAGCCCTCGACACAGCTTCTACTTCTATTCTCAGCTGTGCATCTCTTCTATCACAAGGCTATGCCTTCTTTTAATTTCTGCTCTGACTCATGTCGAGTCATCAAGGCTATGTTTAATCTCCGTGCTGCGCACGACTACGCATTGCTGTGCAACTGCGGATTCCTGTGTTATGCTGCGTATTACTATACTTAGTATTTAGAAAGTGGTCTGATTGTTATATTACTATACCTAGTATGCTATCAGTCAGATCTAGACACAATAGGTACAAACATGTAAAAGGTATATAAGACAATCAAGCCCACCAGAGAACTTCAGTCAAGTTCTCTGTTGGTTTCCCTCTCAAAACCATCGTGTTCACTTGTCCATCCTAAGTTGTTAAGTTTGTTATTAGTGGTGTAGCCTAGGGTTTATCCTGAGGTTTCAACAGTCGGGGAGGTCATTAGCCATCAATCTAATATGGGGTATGGATAGGACAGTACTGGTCTCTGCAGAAGCAGCTATGGGTGGTGCAATAGGCAATGGCAGCATTGACCTCCTTCAAAATCTTACTCCTGGTGGCGGGGATGTGAGGAGAGGTGGTGTCAATGTCTTTGATGGTGATGAATGTGTGGCGAAGATAGGCTAGGGTGTAGGTGTTGGTTCTGAGCACTGCTGCTATCTGGTGGCAGTAGGAGGGTGAGGACATGGTGGAGTCCTAAAGGCTCTTCAGGTCTTTATACTCCTGGAGTACCTCCTTGGCATTGGTGAAGTTTGGTTCTGATTTCCAAGTCGCCTCAGAGATTGGATATCCTTCCCAGGCAGCCAGGTAACAGTGTGTTCTTCCTTTCCCTTTATGGCCAATGATGTGGCTTAATTCGTAGTCTTCTTCCAATTGTGCCAGATCTGGTGGTGGTCGGGAGTAGTTGGGGCCATGTTCATTGGTTTTGATGAAAGGGGTTAGAAGGGAAGCATGGAACACTGGATGAATGCACCATGAATGGGGAAGTTCCAATTTGTAAGCGAGAGCAGAGATGACCTTCGTGATGGTAAAGGGGCCATGTCTTTTCAGGGAGAGTTTCTGATTGGACGATAAGGGGAGGTTGGTCGCCTCTAGCCAGATGTGGTTGCCCTTCTTCCAGGGTTTGAATTTCCTGTGGGATCGGGATACCATAATTCATTGGGAGTTTTTCAGAGCAGCTTTTGCCTCATCCCTTGCGGTACTAAGGAGGGAGAGGTGATCAGCCAATGCTGGCATGAATGTGGGTCCAATCTTCGGATAGGATCAGGGTTGGTAGCCCATGAGGAGGAAGAAGGGTGATTGTTTGGTGGCAGAGTGTGTTATGGTGTTGTGATGGAATTCAGCCATTGGTAGGATGTTGACCCAACCGGAAGGGTTCTCCTGACAGAACAGGTGAAGGAAGGTTTCTAACTCCTGGTTTATGCGCTTGGTCTCTCCATTGGTCTGTGGGTGGTATGTGGTAGAGAGAGTGACATCATAGTGGAGGAGTTTGGAGAGCTCAAGAGCAAAAGTGGAGGCAAACTGCGGTCCATGATTGGAGATAACACAGTCATGCAACCCAAACCATGGGAAGACATGAGCAAAAAACAGCTTAGTAACCCCTTTGGCAGAGATGGTCTTTGAACACGGCATGAGAATCACCCCCTGGGTAAGGCTGTGGTCCACCATGACCAGCACAGAGTCTAGCCCTGCTATCATCAGTGGAAGGCCGGAGATGAGATCCATGGAGATATGCTGGAACGGGTGAGTGGCAGTGGTGGGGATAGAAGAAAGCGGGGATGCAGTGGGGTGCGTATTTACGTTCATCTGCTGGCAAGGAGTGCAGCCGGCGATGTACCGGCAGACAAAGGTGGACATACCCAGCCACCAATAGTCGTGAGACAGGAGGGCCAGTGTTCGGGCGAAACCAGCATGTCCCCCATGTGGGGAGTTGTGAATTCTGGAGATGAGGGGATGATGACAGTCCTCGGGGACATAAGTACAGCCGAGGTAGGTCAGATTGCTGCCATCGAAGGCCCAATTGTCTTGGTGTGCCCTGGGGAGGAGGGAGGAGCCCTCATGCATTGCCTGGAGGGCAGAGACCACAACGGGGTCAGCAGGGGTAGAGGTGGCAATTTTGTTGGCAATAGCGAGGTCGAGAGAGCAGGAAAACACTTCATCAGGAAGAAGCTGGAGAGCCTCATTGTCATGAGAAGTGTTGACCTTGTGCTTGCAGGACAAGGCGTCCACAGGGCCCATTGTGGTTCTGGGGAGGTGGGTGAAGGTCAAGTCATAGTCTTGTAAAAACATTTGCCACCGGGCGTGGCAGCGAGACAACTTCTGAGGTTCACGGAAGTAAGTCAAGTTTTTGTGATTGGTGAGGATGGAGATGGGATGACCAGTTTCCCAGAGGTATTGGTGCCATTCCTTCAAGGCCATGATAACTGCTAGCAACTCCCAATCATAGATGTCATAGTTATGCTCCGCAGACCCAATGGTTTTGGAAATGTAAGAGCAAGGGTGGAGGTCACCATTGACATCTTTTTGCATGAGGACACCTCCTGTGGCAGTCAGGGAGGCATCAGTCATGACAAAGAAGGGGGTGGAGACATCAGGAGTGCAAAGTATCGGCTGCTTCAGAAAAGTGTTCTTCAGCGTTCAGAATGCACGGTCCTGGTCGGTTCCCCAGGTCCAGGTTGCACCTTTGCACATGAGGTCGTGAAGGGGTTTGCATACAGTATGTCAGAGAGGGTAGGGATGAACTTTCAGTAGAAGTTGCAAAATCCTATGAACAACCTGACCACTTTGACATCTTTCAGAGGAGTCCACTCCTTGATGGCTGTGAGCTTGGTGGGATCCATCTTTATGTTATCCTTAGAGACAACAAGTCCTAAGTATTCAACTTCAGTCATGTCAAATGAGCACTTTTTGAGCTTAAGGTATAAGTGCTGTTTGCAGAATCATTGGAGGATCTTTTTGGTGCACTCATGGTGAAGCTCAGGATCGGAGGAGTGGATCAGTACATCGTCCATGTATATGACTAGCCATCCTTCCGCGATATAATCAGCGAAGGCATCATCCATGTATGCTTGGAAGGTGGCAGGTGAGTTACACATCCCAAAGAACATTACTGTCGGCTCAAAGAGTCTGAACGGTGTAATAAAGGCGGCCTTCCACTGGTCTTTGGGTTTGACCAGGACATTGTTATAACCCCATTGAACATCTAATTTCGTGAAGATGGACAATCCTTTTAGCCTGTCAAGTAGATCGTTAATGCGAGGAAGTGGGTATGCATTCTTTACTGTGTGACTGTTGAGATATCAATAATCCTGGCATGGGCAGAGCTTCCCATCCTTCTTCACCACAAAGAAGAAGGGAGCAGCCTGAGGGGAGTTGGAAGGTTGGATCTTCCCATTCACCAGGTTCTCGTTTATGAACTTTCAACAAGCATTGATTTTGTCGAGATTGAGGGAGTAGTTTTTGGCATATTTCAGGACAAAGGAGGGGAGTAGTTTGATCTCATGATCAAAGGGTCTGGATGGGGGTAGTTCTGTTGCTTCTTCGTCAACGAATACATCAGCAAACTGCTGATACTCCTTTGGGATGGTTTTTGTGATCTTGGCTGTCTCTTGAGCAAGAGTTGTTGACAAGGTAATCTTTCGGATGTGAGCGGGCATCCTTTCAAATCTTGTTCTGTAGGCTTGGGCTAATCTGTTGTTGACATCAAGATCCAAGTAACAGAGTAGATACCGCTGTGCAAGGGCTTCCTGGCCATTGTGCCTTCTCTTCCCCAACATTGGAGGTTTTACCGTTACTCTTCGGTTACTCCAGTCTATCGTGGGGTTATAGTCCCCTAGCCATGTCATCCCTAGAATGATGCTCTGTTGTTTACCACTGGAGAGCATGAGAAAGTCCCGACCTTCCTTATCTTCATCAATCTGGATGTGGAGGCAGACTTTATGGATTATCATTCCCATCTTGTTAATGGTTCCATCTGCATTCATAGCAGTGACCGGCCAAGCTAAATGAATAAATGGCAATTTGTTCCTTTTTGTAAATGCGTAGTCAATGAAGCACGAGGTGGCTCCACAATTGATGAGGGTGAGTGCGGTTACAACAGATTTGCTTCCAACTGGAGAAAGAGAAATGGGTACGAACACTGATTTCTCATTTCTCGATACTATTACAGTTGGGAGAGTAGGAGAGCAAGACATTGTGGCGAGTCTCCTTTTTAAAAATCCTGATTGACACAGATGTGGTTGACTTGTTCGACCTTATAGGTGGCATGTGGCTCTTTGGCGTCTTTATCATAGCATTCTTTGAGGACTCTAAGGATTTCCTTTCTATCCTTTCGTCCACCCTCTAGATTGGTGATGTAGGCATATAGGGGGTCTGGGGAAGCGGTAGAGCTCATCTGCATGGTGTGGAACCTTTCTGGTTTCTTCAGGGTAGAAGTCGAGAAGGTGGAGGGAGTTGGAGTGGACCTCTTCTGCTGCATGGGTCTATAGTTTCAGTGCCCTGGGTGGTTTTGGCTAATACATCCCGGTTTGTGACAGATGTAGCAGAGGTGGTCTTTGTTGTGTCAAGCATGCTCGGGACCGGTGAGGTTGATTCTGTCTACATCCATCACATTGGGATCATGGCAGGCTGACTGAAAACCCCCTTGATGGAAGTCTCAGAGGTGTTTATGAGCCTGGGTGTGGTTACTGGCAGCAGTCATCCATCCGTCTAGCATAGTAGGCTCTGTTCCATGAAGGATGTCTCCAACTAAGGCGTAATGTAGTCCCTCGCAGTAGGCGTCGTTGATCATGTTCTGGTCAGAGATGCCTGAGAGGCCAAGGAGGAGGTTGAATTGAGTGGTGTAATCTTTGAGTGCCTCAGTGGATAATCCCTTCATACAGAGATTTCGGAGCTTTCTTTGGGCATCCACTGATTCATTTTTGGCTGAGAAGGCCTTTTTGAATTCAGTGGTGAAGGTAGCCCAGCTGTCGAAGCCTGGGTAGGTGAGGGGGTTTGCAAGTTTTGCATAGTATCCTTTGGCAAATACATGACCCTGTCCTTCGCCCATCTTTGCTAATGCCGTGGTAACAATTTTGGCGTCCTCCAACTTATCGTGCTTAATCTGGCACCAAGCTGCCATTGCTTGCAGCCACCAGTTAGCATCTTCTACTTGTCTGGAGAAGTCACGGGGTAGTGACTCTTTGCCCATGTCGTTGTTGTCCAATTCTCCTTCGACATCAGAGTCAATCCCGCAGATATGTACATCAGGGTCTGAAATTAATGGTCCTATCACTGGGAGGCCGGTACCAGATGCAGGAATTTTGATGAGCCTTCTATGGGACTTGGACCTGCTCTCAGGAATTGTTACACCAGCACCTGAGTGTGGGCAACTGCTTGTCAGATTAAATCTGGGCCTGCTGGACTTTGCTGTGGAGTGACTAAGAGGGGTGGGTATTGCAGGGAGAGAGGTGGGCGAGGGGGATAATTCCTAGGAGTGCTGTCGCTCTATGTGGGTTTGAGACCTATGGGTGACTTCAGCTTCTTCCCTTTGTTGGATGGAAAGAGAGGAGGAGCTGGGGAGTTGTCGTTCTTTGGTTTGGGCTTCGTTATTCATGATGAGTTTAAGCACTTTCTTGCCTGCTTTTTCTTGGGCAATATAGAAGGCACGATCCTCGGGTGAGAGATTGTCATACCTCGAGTCTTCCTCCATGTTGCCTAGTGGGGAAGCTTAATAGCAACCCTGGTGTAGAAGTAGCTAGTTTTGTTATGATGCACATGGTATCTCAGTGGCAAGCCAAAGAGATAGCTGTCATCAGGATGTTATCAGGCAATGCAGATACAGAAGCCTGCGGCCCTCAGTCCAGAACTATAGCAAGCAGGTCTTGGGGTGACCTTTAGACCACAGACAAGTGAAGTGAAGTCTTGAAGGATCAAAGACTTAGAGCTCTCTGGAGTGCCAGTAGATACACATGGATTGCATAGAACTAGCTGGGGTTTCCAGCCAGTTCCACCAGGGTTTATATAGGGTACACAAGTGGCTGTACTCTAGCACAGACCACTGGCTTGTAAGTATCAGAAGAGAAAGGGTCTGACATGTCCCAAAGGGATATGTCAGAAATGGAAAGGGTTCACTTCTGCATCCAGGCAGTTGAGTGAGAAGAAGTAAAAGAGGCATGATAGCATGCCGAAAGAAGTAGATGCACAGCAACAATGAGGTTGCAATGTGCTGGAGATATAATAGGGAATCCAAGGAATCCATGGAGGCTGTAGGGGCCGTGGATGTCAGGGAAGGACAAAGGGCGACACTGCAATGGGCAGTGGCACAGAAAGGGAAACATATGTAAGTATGAACAAACAAAGAGAAATCTCACTGGTACTGATGTGAGCGATAAGTAGTTGGCTAACCCTTGGGTTAAGGGTAAGCCTGTGGTAAGTACAGGTTAAGCGTTGTACCAGTGAGCAAGAAAAGAGGAAAAAGGACTGGGGGACCTGTTGTGATTTGATATCGTAACACTTAGTAATCAAGGACATATCACAAAAGATAGTCACATGCGAAGGCATTGCCTGACAATTATCAGTACGAATATAGACTACGACAGTAGCCACTCATACTTTACAATGAATTCCTAAGAGAATCCCTTAGACGGCATGTGACCGTGGGATATCTCATATTACATAATAAGTACAATCCATTTGTAGCATAGCATACGACGGCCAATGAGGCCTATACGAACATTACATGTAGCCTTACGTATATATTATGATACATGGATATTAAGAGCTCTAGATCTAAGATGAGATGGTATCTTGATAGATCCACATCTAGATCAGATCGATATTATGATATAGGAGGTGGAGATGCCACTGATGTACCCATGGGTGACATTCCCAAGGGACAGTGTTCTCACACCATGGACATTAAAAGCCTCATGGTGTATGCACTGTAGATAGTTATCTATGATGTCATGCCCTAGGACCACGTAGGTCACTGGGCATTCCCTTATTTAGATGTTTACTTGTGTAGCATACTATTTGTATCACCTATGGGCTTGTAGTATATAATGCTAGCACAAGACGGCCTAAGCTCTCCAGCTTAGTCCTCTTGTATTCTCCCCTGAGTACAATTGTAGCATTAAGCCGCTCCAATCTTTTATCTATTCATTTATCCTGGCGATGTCTTATTGATGTTGCCCATCTGTCACTAGGTTCTATCCCTAGTATGATTGGGTTGCAACAGGACCGCTCTACCGTAACAGCCACTGAGATATTGTGTGCATTGTAACAACCCCTTCCTTTCCTGACATATCCCTTTGGGACATGTCAGACCTTTTCCTCTTCCAGTACTTACATGCCAGTGGTCCGTGCTAGAGTACAGCCACTCCTGTATGGTATATAAACCCTGCTGGAACTGCTGGAATCCCTAGCTAGTTCTACGCAATCCACGCGTATTTACTGGCATCCAGAGAGCCTTAGTCTTTGACACCTCAAGACTTTGCTTCACTCATCTGTGGTCTAAAGGTTGCCCTAAGACCTGCTTGCTATAGTTCTGGACCAAGGGTTGCAGGTGTTGCGACCCAATTGTACTAGGGATAGAACCTAGTGACAGATAAGGCAACATCAATAAGACATCGCCAGGATAAAGAATAAGGATAAATGATTGGAGCGGCTTAATGCTACAATTGTACTCAGGGGAGAATACAAGAGGACTAAGCTGGAGAGCTTAGGCTGTCTTGTGCTAGCATTATATACTACAAGCCCATAGGTGATACAAATAGTATGCTACACAAGTAAACATCTAAATAAGGGAATGCCCAGTGACCTATGTGGTCCTAGGGCATGACATCATAGATAACTATCTACAGTGCATACACCATGAGGCTTTTAATGTCCATGGTGTGAGAACACTGTCTCTTGGGAATGTCACCCATGGGTACATCAGTGGCATCTCCACCTCCTATATCATAATATCGATCTGATCTAGATATGGATCTATCAAGATACCATCTCATCTTAGATCTAGATCTCTTAATGTCCATGTATCATAATATATACGTAAGGCTACATGTAATGTTCATATAGGCCTCATTGGCCATCGTATGCTATGCTACAATGAATTGTACTCATATATTATATAATATGAGATATCCCACGGTCACGTGCCATCTCTAGGGGATTCTCTTAGGAATACAGTATGTCGTAAAGTATAGGCAGCTACCGTCATAGTCTGTATCTGTACTGATAATTGTCAGGCAATACCTTCGCATGCGACTATCTTTCGTGATATGTCCTTGATTACTAAGTGTTACGATGTCAAATCGCAACAGCAGGCTTCCATATCTACATTACCCATTAACGTCCTGATGACAGCTATCTCTTTGGCTTGCCACTGAGATACCATGTGCATCATAACATATGGTCAATGTGCAGTATGTGTACCCAGAAGCCATATGTAAGCCCTTCCACAAGGCTGGGGTATCAAGATGTCAGATCCACCTGGGCCAGGAAGTCCTGCCACATGGCCACCTTATACAGCATGATTGCTGCTGTGCAGCTGTGCTCTAGGGCATCTCTGATGTTACAGTCGAGCACCCCACCTCTCATATGAGGCTATCATTTTCCCCTTTTTCCTTTACCCCAGTAACTTACTTCGAAGACGACTGGCTAGTCTTCCCTGACATACCTGTAGTCAACACGCTGGAGCTCCCTTAAGCTGTCCCAGACCCCTTTCTTCCTATCCTGAATGCCCATGGATTTCCTTATCTAATCTGCGGATTTCTTTATTTAAATCTGCAGATCTCTTTCCCACACCCGTGGATTTCCTTCTTCCTTTTCTGGAAACCTGTGGACTTTCTTTCCCTCTATGAAGCCCACTAACCTTTCCCTTTCTGGAAATCCGCAGACTCCGCAGCTTGCCCTTATGGCAAGCTTCCTTTTAACCCTTTGACCTTCCCCTTTACCCCATTCCTCAACCCAGGGCTCAGGGTTGTATTACTAGATAAATAGCTAGGGACTCCGCTGTATTCCCTAGCTTATTCTATGCAGTTTCGGTTTACTGTATGTCGTCGCTAAGCTCACAAAGCATCGTTCCTCACTTTGCTCCTCATCCTAGAACCATAAACCTTTGGGACTTCCAAGGGGTAACTTGCTCCCTTGCCCATCGCCCACGTCTCCCAATCCTGCACAAGCAGATTTGTCTCTGACACGCTTGCTGTGGGTCTTCTCCGCCATTCACCACCTCGATCCCTTATCCCACTATTCCCTTGTGGCTATTCTATGTAAAGCCAACCATCCGTCTTGAGTGTTACCTAGCTCAACGACCCGCAGTTAAGCCCACACATAACATCTGAGCACCATGGGACATGGTCCCACAGCCAGAGCATGCATGCTTTGCATTGTTGTGGGGTCAGGAGCAGCCCTGAGGCTTTTGCCAGTTGTGACATAGGATGTCTCCTGTGGGATCAACGAGGCAGCCTTCTGGGGTGTACCAGGTGTGGGCTGCAGTGCCATCCCAGAGGGATTCACTGCTGCAGTTGTTGATGTCATGCAGGTGATGCCTGAGGTAGGAGGGGCAGGCTGATTTGTTGTGGGAGCCGTTGCAGGGGGTGGTGCCCTTGGGTGGGCTTTGGGGCCATGGAGGGGCACGGAGACTCTCTGGGTGACCCATTAGAGCTGCAAAATCGCTGCAGGGGGGATTTGGAGCAAGAGTCTTGACAGTGGTCGCACATGTAGTCAGCACATTGTGTGTAGGAGCAGTCTGGCCACTGGCCAGAGGAGGTTGGGGACGCCTGTGAGGTCATGATGCTTTCCACCTGCATGGTCAGGCATGACATGAGGCATCTGTGCGAGTGAGGGGGACCCAGAGGGATCTGTGATGTGGGAGGGGGAGAGAGAGAAGGGAGAAACTGTTAGCCTGCAAGTGCACAATGATGGTGGTGCAGCTACTGACCTTGCCCAGCATGGCATCATTTACTTTGGTTATGACATGTTGCAGCAGATTGTCATTGATGATGGCGATGTTGAAGGCATTGCCAGTCTTGAGCTTGTTGTGCCAGTGCCACCTGATTTTTGCTGCGTACAAGGCAAGGATGCGATCACCATGTCATGTAGACATTCAGAAAGGGTGGCATTCAATGTTCCAGAAGAATTTGAAGAGGGTGGAAACATGCTTCTCAGGCCAGCCAGCCTCCTTCAGATGCTCAAGGAATAAGGTATGGGCCTGGAGGATTTCCATTAGCGACAGCTTGTGGTCCACTTTGGCATACTTGGATGCCTTGACTGATGCTACTGGGCAGAGGGTGAGTACCTCATTGGCAGCAAGGAGACCAAAGGCATCCTCAGCTTGCAAATGTGCCTGCTTGGAGGCCTCAAAACAGCCATCTTTTGTGAAGTACCATAGCTCTACATACTTATATGCTGCAATCTTTTGTAGGGCGTACTGGGACAGGCAGCATGCAATGACATTGGGCAGTGGTGCATCTTCTTTGAAGTCACTGATGGTGGGTTTCTTCCTCTCCTGGGGCTGCTTTGCCAGGTTTCCTGGGGCATCAAATCTGTCTCCTTGCTCTGAACCTTGTTCTGAGTCTTGGCACTCGTGCTGGGGGGGGGAGGGAGGTCTTTGCAGTGCAATCCACTCTGGGTACACCTGCCTCCAGGTGTTCTCCAAGTGCTGGATGGCTTGCTCTTTGTCCCAGCCGAAGGCTGCCATGAGGGCATCTCACAGTGGGTGTGTTTCTGCAGCTGCAAAGGGTGGCATGGGCTCCTGGTCTGGGTCCATGCTGGTGGCGCTTGTGTGTGGGGGGTGAGAAGTGCCAGGTAAAGATGGGACCTCGAGGGCACAAGGAAGGAGTATAAAGGAGTGACTGTGACGAGGTCCATGGTGCGCGACGTCATGTGAAGCTCAAGGTCAAGCTGTGGTTGGGAGCAGAGTTGGGGTGAGGAAGCTCAAGAGAAAGAAGTGTGGGAGCTGCCTCACCCACTGGTCCAAAGCTCTTATGCTGTGACTACGCTCATGCCTCGCTTCATCTCAATATGCTCATGAAATGGTTAGCTGAGTCCTGCATTTGCCAAGAGTCCTGACCACTACCATTTTACACTGCAAATTGTTCTAAAGGTTTCACTGAGGCTAAGCAACGAGTAGGTCCCTGGTAGGTCCTGGTAGGGTTTGCCAGCGGATTTTCAGCATATGTTCTGCTATCCATAAGGAGTATACTAGTGTTATGTTAGTTTACAGGTTTCTTCTAAGCGTTTGCCCACACCACAACCACCAGCCTTTGGCAGTGCCCACCTGGAGGTTTCTTTAATTATGTTTCCAGACAGTGGGCCTACATAATTAGATAACCTTATGTTAAAGGTTTCATTACTATTTTACCTGAGGTCCGTCAAAGGTCAGGCTGAATGCACTAATAACAGTGTAGTCTATGTGTCACAAGTGTTACGATGCACACGGTATCTCAGTGGCAAGCCAAAGAGATAGCTGTCGTCGGGACTTCACTGGACAACGTAGATACGGAGTCTATGGTCCTAAGTCCAGAACTCAGCAAGCAGGTCTTAGGGCAACCTTTAGACCACAAGGAGTGAAGCGAAGTCTTGAGGTAGCGAAGACTGAGGGACCTCCTTGGATGCCAGTAGATATGCATGGATTGCGTAGAACTAGCTGGGGTTTCCAGCCGGTTCCACCAGAGTTTATATAGTGTACACAGGTGGCAGTACACTAGCACAGACCAAGCGTATGTATCTGCTGGAATAGGAAAGGGTCCAGCGTATCCTAAAAGGATGTGCTGGAAGAGGAAAGGGGGCACTTCCACAATGGTGTGGTTGAGTGCGAACCGACAAAAGAGGCATGCAGGCATGCTGAAAGAAGAGGGTGCGAGGCAGCAATGAGGCTGTCATGCGCAGGTGATATAAGTGGAAGTCCAAGGTTCCCATGGAGGCCGTGGGGCCGAGGGAACCAAGGGAGGACAAAGGGCGACACCACATTGAGTGGTGGCACAGAAAGGAAAACATATGTAAGCAAAGATAAACAAAGATAAAGCCTCACTGGTACTGAGGTAAGCAGTAAGAGGATAGCTAACCCTATGGTTAGGGGTTCACCTATGGTAATCGTAGTGTAAGTAAGGTTAGGTATTGTACCAGTGAGCGAGGAAAGAAGAAAAAGGTCTGGGGGACCGCTCTACCGTAACAACAAGTGTGAGGAGCAATGCTGAAAAAATCCAGGCAGTCAACATAACAGAGCCACCAGGATTCACCCCATACAGATGACAGGCCTGACAGGCTGATCATGTTGACCAGATACTTGGGCAATGCTGTGGTGGGATGTGATTGCTGGCATCCACACGGTAGTAAAACAAAAACAATGTTATTAAATTACTAGGTAGGTATAGCAGTCATGCATCGGCCATGCAGAGATCATGGTGAAATGACAACAGTGGGAATAGAGATATCCATGGCTATGATGTATTATGATTGAATGACAGGTGAGGGCAACAGAAGCACAAAGAGCAATGCAGATTACCACAGAATGATGGGTAGGGGCAGGGATATCCACAGCAACAATGGAGTATGCTGAAATGATGGGTGAAAGCAAAAAAAAAAGAATCAGGGATTGGTCCAGATAAGGTTGTTGATGATGTGGTGCAACCATGGAAGAGTGACATCAATTGAAGGGGGGTCAGAAGATTGAGAAGGACTGGCAGGAAATAAATTCATGTCAGTTTGGAGACACTTTGTGAACATTCTGTGAGCATCATTAGGTGGTGAGCAGGGGTGATCACATTGATGCGTCAAAACTATAATGCATGCCACCAAAATTTTCTGTTGACTCTGGTCTGCAGTCTCCTGTGCCTGCGCTGCTGCCTGAGTTTGGCTGAGAAGAGTGTCTATGAACTCCCAGAATTCATTGGACACCCATGTCTTCCCTCCGCCACTTGTGCTGGTCTGTGCAGAGACTTCATCAGCTGTTACAGCCCTACCAGCATTGCTATTGGTGCCACTCATACTGGGTGAAGATCAGTTGTGAGTCACTGTGGCTAACTTACCTTCATCCACCAAATAATTGAACATGGTCATTGAAGCATGCTGTTGCAACCTCAGGATAAACCCTAGACTACACCACTAATAACAAACTTGACAACTTAGGATGGACAAGTGAACACGATGGTTTTGAGAGGGAAACCAACAGAGAACTTGACTGAAGTTCTCTGGTGGGCTTGATTGTCTTATATACCTTTTACATGTTTGTACCTATTGTGTCTAGATCTGACTGATAGCATACTAGGTATAGTAATATAACAATCAGACCACTTTCTAAATACTAAGTATAGTAATGCGCAGCATAACACAGGAATCCGCAGTTGCGCAGTTGTGCGCAGCACGGAGATTAAACATAGCCTTGATGACTTGACATGAGTCAGAGCAGAAATTAAAAGAAGGCATAGCCTTGTGATAGAAGAGATGCACAGCTGAGAATAGAAGTAGAAGCTGTGTCGAGGGCTTCTTGAAGTGCATCTGTAGATTCATTAATTATAAAAAGGTAAACATGAACAAACAAATGAAAGGAATTGACTAAGTGTCAATTCCTGTTGTGAGCGAAGCTCATTATCGTAGTATAGTAGGGTTAACGTAGTTGTAGCCCATTGGCTATGGGTCGTAAGGGCATTACTGATCATTGATGTGGGTTATAAGGGTAGGCCAGAGCGTAGTGATGGGCGTATTAATGCAAAAGTGAAGATGTAGTGTAGACAGCGATGTGTGAAGTGTCATTGGCGAAACAAGAATCGTAACACATGCTACCATTGTCCAGGAAGGAGAGGAATGGCATAGAAAAGTAGCAGTAAGTAGTCATTGAGCTGACCCACATGTGTACACACCAGAAAGGCATACTGCACCCAATGATTGTATGTGATCTCAAAGTGACTCCCTGGTGCCAAGGTCCTTGCAAGGGACGAGATGTGGTTCCATGACTTCATGCTGTTTGTGAGCTTTGCATGTCATCTATCAGTGAGCAATTCATGAAGAAAATGTTCAACAACATACCTTTTGCTTGATATTGGAATGCTGCAATGTCAATAAGTCTTTAACCATCGTTGCAATGTTGTCTAACATCTCGAGGTCTTGAATGGCTTTCTCTGGTATCTTGAATGTCACCATATTCTTCTTTGCATAATCCTAGTGTCATTAGTATATGGCTTCTGAGTATATCCATGCCTACATCCACAGTGGGACTTACCAAAATATTGGAGGCCATTCCAAGGACATACCCAGTCAGGTTCAGTGATAGCAAGCAGCACCAAAGTTGTTCCTTCAAGATGTCCTTGAATTCTTCAGATGCAATGTATATCTGGGCCTTGTCCCTTTGACGATCCTTTTTAAGAGACATGATGGATGCTTGAAGTTCGATGAGCATATCAGATTGTTTCATCTGTTCCACATCAACCTACAGCCTAGTGATAAGAGGTTAAGAAACAATGAACCTGTGAAAACTCTGCAAGCACATCAGGGGCAAGATCCAGCTGCATGCATGCTTTCATTGTGAACTCCTTGCATCATTTTAGCTCATGTTCAGGAACATGGTCCTCATCTGACAACATATGTGCATGATGTTGAGCTGGAGTAAATGGAAACTCTTCCTCAGCATCACTGCTGTGTGCCTGCTCTGAAAACTCAGTAACCCCTTTGTTGAAGCCTGTCCAACTCAGTCCAGGATTGACATCAGGGTTGCTATCAGAGTCACTGGTAAGCCCCATGTCCAGTTGGAAGCAATAGAGGATGCTTCTATCTGCCATAATCCAAGTCAGAGTCAGAAGGGTGATGGCAAAGTCATAACATTGAACACCATGACTCCCACTTGAAGGTTGTGTTGTTTGCATTACTATTGTCACAACACGATACAACACATTTGTCCCTTTTCAGGCAACATTCCTATCTCATGCAGCATTGGCTCAATGCAGATCTTTGTCAAGCTATTGACTGGAAGATACCATCACCCTCGAGGTCAAACCCTCCGATACCATCAATAACATCAAGACCAGGATTCAGGACAAGGAGCAGTAAGTACCATGACTTCTGACCTTCTACTTCATGTCCCACACCCCACAGCATCCTGGGCCCTCCTGACCAGCTCTGCTTGATCTTTGGTGGGAAGCAGCTTGAGGATGGCCGCACTCTTTCTGACTGCAACATTCAGAAGGAGTCTACTGTCCACCTTGTGCTCTGTCTCTGTGGTGGCATGTGGATCTTTGTGAAGACCCTGATGGGCAAGACGATCACCTTGGATATTGAATCATTGGACACCATCAAAGATGTTAAGGCCAAGATTCAGGACGAGGAAGGCATTCCTCCTGGCCAGCAACGTCTCATCTTTGCTGGGAGGCAGCTTGAAGATGGTCGTACTCTGTCCAACTACAATATCCAGACAGAGCCCACCTTCCATCTCATGCTCCATCTGCATGGTGGCATGCAGATTTTCATCATGACCCTCACTGGACCAGCAAACTATCACACTGGAATTGGAGTCATCAGACACCATTGACAGCTTACCTGACAGTGCTCTGTCTATGCAGTGGTATGCAGATCTTCATCAAGACTCTCACAGGTAAGACTATCACATTGGAAGTGGAGTCATCTGACACAATTGACAATGTGAAGGCAAAGATCCAGGATAAGGAAGGGATCCCCCCAGACCAACGATGTCTCATCTTTGCTGGTAAATAACTTGCGGATGTATGTACTTAGACCATTGTCCCAAACTGGCACACAGTAGCATTAGTCGATAGTGTACAACGATGAATCTCAATATACTGTATCAAAATTTGAGCAAACAAGTATGCTATGGTCCAGCCCAGTAGTAACCTCCATGACCAGGAGGCACCTTTGGAGATGGAGTATAGGGATATGGAGTTGTATAGTAACTTGCTAGCACTGGCGATGCTGATGGGTGTGGGGGAATTGGATAATAGTGGGCAGGAGGTGCAGCTATGGAATTGGCAGGGAGCACAGGTGGAATGCCTAAGGTACTGTGACTATAATAGTGTGCAAGAGGCAGATACACTGGGATAGAATAGGCTTGAGGGGATACAACACTTGAGATGACATGTCCGATGCCTTGAATAAAAGGAGCCGGAGGGGGCAAAGCACTTGAGGTAGCTGCAGCAGGCAGAGTGCCCAAGCCTGAATTGTGATTGGAAATTAATACTATGGCAGTAAGAGGTATCTGAACAGGCAGACCTGGAGTGCTTGAGGAAGCAGGATCAGATGTTCACACTGCAGTGGTATAATTGGCTGGGGTCAATGCTGCAGCATTATCTGGAGTGACTCTTGGCCTGGATTTCCCCTTCCCCTTCCCTTTTGCTTTCATTGCCTTGGGTGCCTTTCTATTTCCATTGACCGTATTTTTGACAAATGCAGGTGTTGGTTGTTCAGGAGCATCCACTGCAGAACTAGTTAGAGTGCCAGGTTCTCCTTCAGTTGCCTTTGCAGCACATAGCAACATTGCAGCATGCAATTGCAAACTATCATGATTCATCACAACAGCTGCTGTGAATTGCTTGTGAAGATCAGGGGAAAGGACAGATAGAAGTCAGTGATAGTTATGGAGTGCATGAGTGTTGAGAAGGTACATGCCAGTTGAAGAATGCTCAATGACCTTCTTTATCTGTGTTGAAACCAAACATTCTTGGTACACATGTACATTGCGGAAGGCATTGCAGTGAGAGCTTTTGCAATCATGCTGGACATTTACTGCACAATACAAATTCTTGCAATCTTGTTAGTTGATCAGGGAGGCAGGTTAAAGGCTGATTTGACCTACATTTGGTGTAACAACAACTCTTTGCTCAGGTACAGCTTCTCTGAGGCATGGAACCTGCAGGTGAGGATGTAGGCTGGGGAGGATTTCAAGATAGCTGACCACAATGTGAGACACATTGTATGGCAAGTTGAAACAACTGAGGATCTCAATCACTCGTCCAACACACAATTCAGATGTGGTCAAGTGTCACAAAATGGTATAGTCTCTCAGGTGAACTTTGTCACTGTCCGTGGTCACAACAGAATTGATGCAGTAGAATAGTTCAGTTACTTGGATTTGATGCATGTCCGATTGAGAGAGTTTCCCGCCTTGGTTGTCTGCCATTTGTTATGACGCACACGGTATCTCAGTGGCAAGCCAAAGAGATAGCTGTCGTCAGGACGTTATTGGGCAATGCAGATATGGAAGCCTGTGGCCCTCGGTCCAGAACTATAAAGCAGGTCTTGGGGCGACCTTTAGACCACAGACAAGTGAAGCAAAGTCTTGAAGTGTCAAAGACTTAGAGCTCTCTGGATGCCAGTAGATATGCGTAGATTGCATAGAACTAGCTGGGGTTTCCAGCAGTTCCAGCAGGGTTTATATACTGTACACAAGTGGCTGTACTCTAGCATGGACCTCTAGCTTGTATGTGCTGGAAGAGGGAAAGGTCTGACATGTCCCAATGGGATATGTCAGAAGAGGAACAGGTTCACTTCCGCATCCAGGCGGTTGAGTGAGAAGAAGTAAAAGAGGCATGCAAGCATACTGAAAGAAGTAGATGCACAGCAACAACAAGGTTGCAATGTGCTAAGGATATAAAGGGAAGTCCGAGGAATCCGTGGAGGCCATGGAGGCCATGGATGCCCAGGAAGGACAAAGGGCGACACTGCAATAGGCAGTGGCACAGAAAGGGAAACATAGGTAAGTGAGAACAAACAAAGAGAAACCTCACTGATACTGAGGTAAGTGATAAGTAGTTGGCTAACCCTTGGGTTATGGGTATGCCTATGGTAAGTACAGGTTAAGTGTTGTACCAGTGAGCGAGAAAGGAGGAAAAAGGACTGGGGGACTGCTCTACCATAACACCATTCAACTGGAGGAATAACTTCTCTCTTCCCATTTGCAACCTGGGTTGGCAAATGTGTCATGCCTGGCTGTTTGGGAGGAAGATCAGGTATCCCCAGCAATCTCCACTGCTCGGGGTGGTTGTTCATGTAGGTCTGGACATGTATGCCTGCTTGAACCCAGCATTGGGTATTTGGATCGTGCCAGAAACCGCCAGTAATGATATGCTTCATATCATCTTGTCGAGCAAACATATGGCATGTATTACAACTTGGAGCCTGGCAATTGCTGAAGATTGCTGACAGCTGGAAAACATAATTGAAGGACTTGAAGGACTTGGTGGAGAAAAGTATTGAGGGACTGAATTGCCAGATATACATAGGGAGATGAAGAAGAAAGTGAAATTTTCCTTTTGAGACGAGGATGCTGGGTGCACACTGTGCTGAGATCATGAGGAAGTCCTCAATAATGCATGATAGATCTGCCTGCAATAATGTTCAGCAGCATCCATCCCAACATGATATTATCAGTATGAACCAAATATGTCTCTGTGTCTTTGATTTCCATGTGCCAGAGAAGTACAACAAGCCACCCAATAACAGTCCACCCATCCAAGACCATATGTGGTACAAGATCATAGATTAGATATGGCATGACCTGTGCGAGACTCTTGAAATGTCACCCAATGAGGCTCCCTTTGTAGCGCACAATATAATTGGCACCAAGCGTTACATCTCCTAACCCATCCTTTGTGAGGGAATCCAGATGAACTTGGAAGGTACTGAGCAAATGGGATTTGTCTAAGATAAACACTGTTTGACCCCAGTAATACTTGACAACCCTAAGAAGGATTGTATGGAGAATCTTGGTTGGGGTGTTGTTACGATTCACTCTTTTCCCTTCCTCATACCATTCATTTCGTAACAACCCTTCCTTACCACGTACAATCGGCCCATCCCTTGTACCTCCTGTCAACTCCCCAAGGACCTAGCGTTTGAACTATGCTATGGACTTCCTTTTCTTTTTTGAACAACCCTTGCTGACTAACATTTCTTCCACTGGATTCCAGAGGATTCCATTCACTTAGTCAGCCTTCCTTCTTATCTCTTATCTCCTTATCAGTTATCTCGCTGAACTTCTTATCTTCTTAGTCAGCGACCTTCTTTTGTTCTATTAACTTCTATTAGGTTCTATCGCTTAGTCATGGTCAAACTACTTACCTATATAAGACCTATTGTAACCTACAATGTCTCTTAACTTTGACCTACTGGGAATACTACCTAGTATCCTTGAAACCCCTTCGAACCCTTGGACTTCTATAAGTTGATCATACAGTGGCTCAAATAAGTGTCCCAATGTTGGGTCATTTTGGAAAGACTTGACATTTGCAAAGGAACCAAAATGCATTAGCTCTAGCCCTCATGGGGTCATCAATAGCCCTAACCCTTGCCTTGAATATGAGCACTTAGTCATGTGATTTGGTTCCCATGGGACTGAGATATAGCCATTTCAAAATGACATGTCATTGGGACACTTATTTGAGCAACATTTCTATTCCACAACTTTAGTACTTTGTATGCCATCCCTTTGCCTTTATCAGTGTCTATATTCTTCTAGGCATGCTTTCTATCATTCTTTAACATTTCTCAACCTCTATCTTGCCCCATTCCACATCAATTTTTTCCAAAGCTCCCAAACACCTCCCAGTGGTGTTGCATAGTTGTTAAGTGTCTTTTTAAGGATTTGCCAGAGATGTTCAATGGGATTAAGGTCTGGAGATTGTACTGGCCAATCAAGAACCTTGATACCTTGATATTCCAGCTGCTCCTGGGCTCTTTTAGACATGTGCTTGGTGTTATTATCTCATTCAAAGATAATGCTCTCCTCAGAGATTCCACAATTTTGCACCATAGAAAGCAGATTACCCTCCAAAATGGAGACATACTGCTCAGAATTCATCCTCCCTTCCACCTCTGCAAGGATTCCCACTCCATTCCAGCCCATGCATCCCCAAACCATCAAGAAACCTCCTTCAAACTTTACCACCCTCTATATCTCCTTGTCTAATCAAGGTTTGCCTGCCACTTTCCACTTCCATCTGACCAAATTACCCTAGTCCAGTCCTCCACAGTCCAGTGTTGGTACTTAAAAGCAATGGCCAGCTATATTTTTATACCTAACATATAAGAGTGGTTTATTTTTTTTGACTACAGCCTTTATATATGTAGACTGTAGCACATTGAAAACAGTTTGGGAAGAGATAGGAGAGGAGAGGGTAGAATGATGAGATAGATTGCCTGGTTAGCATCTTCAACCATGCCAGTGGTAATACTTGAGACAATTCTCCTTCTCTTAGTAGAAGAAAGCTTGGATGGACAACCTAAATTGATGTTTTTATTGCCTGGATAAATATATTTAATAGCCCTGGCTACAGTGGACTTCCCCAGACCAGTTTGAAAGGATATTTGCCCAGCAAAAAGGCCAGATTCAGAGAGAAACAGGACATTGACTATAGTAGAGGTAGAAATAGGCTTCATGCTAAAGTAGGGTCAGCCAGGTAGTATTCCTGCCCTTTATGGTGCTTAGGGTCATGTAGGTCACATAATGAGACAGGGTTGAAGCACAGCATCCATCAGAACATTATGTTATTTACCAAATGGTGACTGATAACATCATGGTCAAATAAGTGTCCCAATGACATGTCATTTTGAAATGGTTATATCTCAGTCCCATGGGAACCAAATCACATGACTAAGTGCTCATATTCAAGGCAAGGGTTAGGGCCATTGATGACCCTGCAAGTGCTAGAGCTAATGCATTTTGGTTCCTTTGCAAATGTCAAGTCTTTCCAAAATGACCCAACATTGGGACACTTATTTGAGCCACTGTACCACTTTTGAAGAGTACGACTTCTATAAGTCAATCGTCACACTTTTGAAGCCGACACTTTCTTTCTACTCAAAGAATCCCTCAGAGGAGGAAGAACCTTTGAACCTCCAACCTCTGTCTCAATCTGACAGACCACCTTGAACCTCTAACTCTTTGTCTCTGCTCAATGAACCTTTGGACTTCCTACAAAGGATCGCCCACCCCGAACTAGGCCTAACCCAGTCACGTTTCAGACGTAACAGGTGTCCTTATGAATGTCAAGTCTGGGTATTCCAAGCAGTGGATTGATGTAGTTGTTGGTTGAATTACCCTTCAATAGCTCCTCTAGATCCTTCTCCAGGGTTGCATGAATGTCAGCTTCAGCTAGGCTGGGCTTTCTGGCAGTCTGTTTGCACAGACACTTCCCTAGGGCTGTCAAAGTTCAGTTCAGAACCTAGGTTCGAACCTGAACCTGTGAACTGAACCTGCAGGTTTAGGTTCAGTTCAGGTTCAGGTTCAGGCAAGGAGTCAAATACAAGAACTGGTTCTGAACCAGTTCGAACCAGTTCGAACCTGTCATGTTTAATAGCTCATAAATATTTTCAGAATTTATACAGTAAATGAAACTTCATTTGCATTCATTCTTGACAGCTGTACAGTTAACCCTCAGTCACCCAAACCTTATTTCAAAACATGTCTGATACTATTCAACATACACACTGTCATCACCCCCCCACCATGTCAAGTGAACAGTGTGCCCTCAATTCTGATGGCACACTCAAGGATGCCTTAGAAATTGTGTTTTACAAGTCAGAAAGTACATATGCTTCCTATTTGCATCATACTAACATATTGTTAGTGTCATTCCACTCAATACCCAGTCTTATCTAGAATGGCTCAAGACTATTTGGCCATTCAAGGATCTTCTACTGCCTCTGAGCATGGTTTTTCTCAAGGTGGACTAACTGTGACCTTGCTACACAATAGTTTGCACTCTGATGCAGTAGAGGCTCTTCAAATCTTGAAAAGTAGCTATGCAAGTGGAGATTTAATAGCTCAAACTGAAGCTTTGCAGTGGGAGGCTAAATCTTGGGCAAGTAAGGCTTAGAGGTATGTATGGAAATGGAAATACATCACACAAAAGTGATATGTGAAAATGTTCAAAAATTTGATTGAAGGTTCTGGTTCTGAACTGGTTCTGAACCTGAACTGAACCTGAAGAACCAGTTCAGGTAGGTTCAGTTCAGGTTCAGGTTCAGGCCAAGAGGGTCTTGAACTGAACTGAACTGAACTTTGGCAGCCCTACACTTCCCAAGCTCCAGGAGATGTTGGACAATAGTGGCACTTGCCACGTCATGCATGCCAGTCGTACTGACTTTGTTCCTGACTTTTTCAGTTCCACTGAAGAGCCTAGCCAAGTCAATTTGTTCCTTGATATTCACAAGTGTTTCATCAACAGTCCGCAGCTTGCCACACTGGGAAAATGAGTATCATGATAGCACAATAAGAATGGCTGATGCAAACCTTGAAAATTGCTCTATACCCATCATCCGTTTTTTTGGCTGCCATTGTTTCACCAACCTTGCAGGTACGACAAAAGAAGTTGGATCACAGGCCCACGTGACTGCATTCCTTGGCTTTCATTGGGTTGTCTCCCACATGAAAGAGGTCATAGGGGATCAACATAATTTCTTCTTGATACTTTGAGTCCCATGCGAGAACTCCAGTCTCAGCAGCTTTCCTTCAAGCATCAGATGTCAGTATAGTTGCCAGTCCTAGCAGGAAAGCATCACACCTTAGGGAATCCCGAAATCCCTGCATTAACTCAAGAGGGGCCACATGTGGTGATAATGAGACAAACTGCACACAGAACTCCTTTTCCAACATCTCACATGGCATGGTGGCATTGAACATGTAGACCACATGGTGCTTGTTCCACTGCTTTGAAACATTTGCTGATACATCATCCATAAAGATGATGAGGGACATGGTGAGAACCAACTGACCCCCTGACTTGGCACAAAGTGGATTCAGCATGCACTTTAGGAATGGTGCAGATGAATCTAATATTCCCATCTGCTCAACCTCCATTTCAGTAGATAGAGTAGATATAAAATGAACCTGTGAATATGACTTCCAATACAGAAAGCTCCTCAAATGTGTGAGAAAACATTGAGACAGGGACAACAACTTGCTCCAGATTCATCACAAACCCCTTCTGCATGAGCACAGGTGAGATTGAGAGCAACAGTAGGTTTTACTACCTACGTCAGTCTGAGAGACCCTATGCCCCAAGGAGAGGGCTTTGCTTGCTGGTGTTGGGCTGACTCGTGCTTGGAACAGCCTCATCAGGATAAAGTACCCTTGGTTGCCTCATTGCAGCAGCTTGTTGATGAAAAAAAATTTGCTGTTGACCCAAACAGAAGGCAGAGCCAAACTGTTACAATAATGGGAACCCCCATACCTTTTTCTTCTTTCTTTAAGCTTTCCTCGTCGTCGTCGTCGCTCGTCTTCCCTTCACTCCTCCTCCGTCGCCTCCCTCGTACACGGGACACCACGTATAGACCAACACCTAGAACCACCTTGCTATGCCTACCGTTAGGCCTACAAGGTTATACTTCGTATGGAACATCGCTCGTGCTCCTTAGCACTCGCTCGCCACCGGATAGCCCCTATCATCGCCACCGCTTACCTAACGCCATATAGGCTAGCACTATCCGAACCCTGGTATTACCCCGTCAGCGCCACATGCTTATCTAAGCGTGTCCCTTTGTTCCAGAAGCCGCTCGCCCTCGTCCGCGGCGTCCTCGGGCTCGTGCCCACCACTGTCATTCCAGATCTCCCTTTGTCCCGCATCTATGACGCGTACCACCTTTCCCGAGAAAGGCATCACTCGGTACTTCTCGCGATCCGTTGTCGCCTTCCTGATCGGATGTCCTCGAGTCATCTCGGACTCTGTTCCGCTCGCTCGGACCCAGCCCTCGCTCACACCATCAGGCTTCCACGACCCCGCATCCGCATGATCCCGACATGCCTCCATTCCCCGATAGCCTATCACCATAGGCTAATCCCTTCCACATTCGGCATTGCCAATACCGGACACAATGTCGTCTTACCGCCTGGGCTCGCACCGTGTGCTCGCCCTCTTCTCGTCTCAGCTCGTCA